>RJWJ010011909.1:0-43249 GCA_004363605.1 Indri indri | reverse complement strand
TAATTGAACATTTTATAGTATTCCATCTTCTTTCCTTAGCATATTAGTTACACTTTTTAAAAACACTTTTTTAAGTGATTGCCCTCAAGTTTGCAACACACACAACTAATTCAAGTCCACTTTCAAATGACACTATACTGCTTCACGGGTATAAGGTGTCTGAGAATAAAATAATTCTACTCCCTCCCTCCTGTCCCTTGTATCACTGCTGTCATTCATTTCACTTATACACAAGTTATGCTTGAATACACTGTTGCTATTACTATTTTGATCAAACTGTTTTAGATTATTTAATAAGAAAAAAGTTTTTATATTACCTTCACTCATTTTCTAATGTTCTTCCTTTTTTTAAAAAATGTAGTCTGAGCTTCTGACCTATAGCATTTTCTTTCTCTCTAAAGATCTACTTTTGACCTTTTTTTTTTTTTTTTTTGAGGCAGAGTCTCACTCTGTTGCCCAGGCTAGAGTGCCGTGGCGTCAGGCTAGCTCACAGCAACCTCAAACTCCTGGGCTCAAGCAATCCTACTGCCTCAGCCTCCCGAGTAGCTGGGACTACAGGCATGCGCCACCATGCCCGGCTAATTTTTTTCTATATATTTTTAGTTGTCCAGCTAATTTCTTTTTATTTTTTAAGTAGAGACGGGGTGTCACTCTTGCTCAGGCTGGTCTCAAACTCCTGAGCTCAAATGATCCACCCACTTCGGCCTCCCAGAGTGCTAGGATTACAGGTGTGAGCCAGCGCGCCCGGCCTGCCTCAGCCTCTTGAGTAGGTAGGACTACAGGCATGTGCCACCATGCCTGGCTAACTTTTAAATGTTTTGCAGATACAGGGTCTATGTTGTCCAGGCTGGTCTTGAACTCCTGGGCTCAAGCAATCCTCCTGCCTCAACCTCTCCAAATGTTGGGATTACAGGCGTGAACCACTGCACAGGGCCACATTGTGGCTTTAATTGCACTTCCCTGATGACTAAGGAAGTTGAACCCCCTTTCATGTTTTTTGGCTATTTGAATAATTTCTTGCGAAATGTCTGTTTAAGTCATATGCCCATTTTTCTATTCAATTATCTCTGATTTTTCTTCATATATTTATTCTGGATCTACATCCTTTGAACAGATACACATACTGCAAATATCTTCCCAAGTCTGTAGCATGCTTCTTCATAGTCAAAATTAAGTTTTTTCCCTTTATGATTAGTGTTTTTTTGGTCCCATTTAAGAAGTCTTTGTGTACCCAAAGGTCATGAAGACATTGTCTTCTATATTTTCTTCTAAAAGTCTTATTGTTTTACCTTTAACAAACAGCTCTATAGTCCACCTGGAATTATAATTAAAACTGAGAGAAATTTTATTGTGACTTGTGAAAAAATCCTTAGTAAGGTTTTTATAAAGAAATGATGATTCAGTTTGGCAGCTGATTTACAAAAATAAGGTACGGAGCACTTGGAACACTTTGTCCAGGGTACTATGTATTTCCAGATTAAGGCGGGTGAGGGCAACATGGAGAGACGGGAATTACTGAGAGGAAGAATGCCAGGCATTAGGTTGGCCATGGTGGCTCACGCCTGCAATCCTAGCACTCTGGGAGGCTGAGGCATGAGGATCGCTTGAGCTCAGGAGTTCAAGACCAGCCTGAGCAAGAGTGAGACCCCGTTTCTACTAAAAAATAGAAAAAATTAGCCGGGTGTGGTGGCATGCACCTCTACTTCCAGCTACTCAGGAGCCTGAGGCAGGAGGATTGCTTGAGCCCAGGAGTTTGAGGTTGCTGTGAGCTAGGCTGACGCCACTGCACTTTACCCAGGGCAATAGAGTGAGACTGTCTCGATAAGGGGTGGGGGGGGTGGGGGGAAGAATGCCAGACATTAACCTAAGTGGTTACTAACCAAATCATGGAATATTTAGTTTTAATGTGATTTTGGAAGTCCAGATGCTCAAGCCGAGAAGTGGGGAATGGGATACCGCAAGTAACAGGAGAGACTACTGCACAAAAATGTGTTTGTGATTAACCAGGGTCATGAGAGAATGTCCCTGATAAAAAATCTGAATTAAAACTAGTCGAACGTTATTCAGAATAGATTTAGGGTAGACACTAACATAGTGTCTGATCTAACCTAGATGGTTGGGCCTCTTGCACGGTCATTTTTCATAAATAGCTGCATGAATAAGTTGTTACCAAGCTCTTCCCTCCCAAAAAGATTTTTTTGTGTGTCTTATGTGAAGTAAGCGGTCAAGGTTAAGGTTTTGTTTTTTTTTTTCCTTCCTGTATGGATATCTAATTGACACAACACCATTATTAAAAGGACTGGCTGGGTGCAGTGGCATGCGCTAGCACTTTTGGAGGCTGAGGTGGGAGGATCTCTTGAGCCCAGGAGTTCAAGACCAGCCTGAGCAACATAGTGAAACCAGGTTTCTACAAAAATAGAAAAATTAACTGGATGTGATGGCATTTGCCTATAGTCCCAGCTACTCAGGAGGATGAGGCAGGAGGATCTCTTGAGCCAAGTCTGAGGTTGCAGTGAGCTATGATCACGCCATTGCACTTCAGCCTGGGTGACAGAGTGACACCCTCTTTAAAAAAAAAAAAAAAAGACCACCTTTTCCTATCTGTACTGCAGTGTCACTGTGTATGTGTGGGTATATTTTGTTCCCGGACTTTTCTCACATTGCTTTTCTGTGCACCAATATATGCCACACAGCCTTAATACTGAGACGTGCTATCCGGAGTTTACTGTTCTTTTTTTTTTGAGACAGAGTCTCAACTCTGTTGCCCGGGCTAGAGTGCCGTGGCATCAGCCTAGCTCACGGCAACCTCAAACTCCTGGGCTCAAGCAATCCTTCTGCCTCAGCCTCCAGAGTAGCTGGGACTACAGGCATGCGCCTCCATGCCCGGCTAATTTTTTCTATATATTTTTTAGTTGTCCAGCTAATTTTCTATTTTTAGTAGAGACGGGGTCTCACTCTTGCTCAGGCTGGTCTCGAACTCTTGAGCTCAAATGATCCTCCCGCCTCGGCCTCCCAGTGCTAGGATTATAGGTGTGAGCCACTGTGCCTGGCCCAGGGTTTATTGTTCTTAGAAAGTGAAATTGCTGTTTTGCCTTTCGTATGCCCATGTAAATTTTAGAATCATCTTGCCAATTTCCACTACAGAATTACTGGGATTTTGAATGGCACTTGCAGTGAAACTACAGATCAATTTGGAGAGAATGAATGTGTATAATGTTGAATCTTCCAGTCATGAACATGGCATGTTACTCTAGATCTTTCTCTCAACATTTGTAGTCTTCAGTTTTTCTCACAAACCTTTCATCATATTCATTTCTTGGTATTTGAAGTTTTTGGATATAAATTACACACAAAATTGATTTTTTATATTGCCTTGTATTCTATAACCTTGACTATAGATTGTAAGTTTGGTGTTTTTTTTTTTTTTTTTTTAAACAGACAGGGTCTGTGTTGCCTGGGCTGGGGTGCAGCTATTTATAGGCACAGTCATTGTGCACTGCAGCCCTGAACTCCTGGCCTCATCCTCTCAAGTAGCTGGCACTATAGGTGTGCACCACTGCCCTTGGCTACATTTGGATTTTTATGTACACAAATGCCAGTTCTGAATTACTTTTATTTCTCCTTTTCGAATTCCTAAACTCTTCCTTTTTATCGCCTGACTGGACTGGCTAGGGCCCCCAGTACAATGCTGACCCACAGGTGGTGATGGCAATCACATCTCCACCTTATTCTTCAATTAGGAGGCACAGCTTGCTTCCTTTCTTTTTTGAGAGAGGGTCTTGCTCTGTCATCGAGGCTAGAATGCAGTGGTGCCAAATATAACCTCAAATTCCTGGGCTCAAATGATCCTCCTACCTTGGACTCCCAAAGTTCCTGGATTACAGGTGTGAGCCACCATGCCCAGCCTACAGCTGCCAGTATTTTACCTTTAAGCACGATGTTCCCTGTAGGTTTTCTGGTAAACAGGCTAAAGAGGTTCCTTGTCTTTCATACCTGCCTTATGTCTAGTGTACTCTCCTGTGTGTAGACAAGGTCCCCTAATGACCTCCTCGAAGGGATGAGGCTCTTGGGTTTGTCTTCTGTCTCCCACGTCATCAAAATAGGAGCTTGACTGGATTTTCACCTCCGAAGATTCGTTATCAGCTTATGGGTTTAGATCCCCACTTTGCATCATTGTGAGGAGCATGATCAGCTTTTTAGGATCTGTAATTTGCCATATTGTAAGAATCTTGTACATAACATTTGATTAACGTTTTTTCTTTGCCAATTGGACAAGCTACCTTTTCAAATATTGTGATTTGAAATTATTTCTACTATGTTTGAATTCATTTCTACCATTTTATAATGTGTCAATCCTGATTTTTCTATGTTCTGTACATGTTCTGTTTGATTGTTCTGGAAGTCTCTCTACATTCTGGTATCCCTACTACCTAACTCAGCTCACCTCTGTCATCCTCCTCAAACACTACCTTAAGACATTCTAACACTGATCATTCTGATCCTATGTGCTATTTTTGTCTAGTATTTTAGTTGTACTGTTTTAAATTTTTTCCAGCTAGCTGGCCAGTGAACATACTCCGACTTTAATCTTACAAAATTTGTTGAGCCTTGTTTTGTGGCCCAGCACGCAGTCTGCAGTGGTGAATGTGGAGAAGCGCATTGCTGCTGTCGGCCGAGTGTTTTATAAATGCCCAGCAGTCCAGGCGGGTGAGAGGCTTGTTCAGGTCTCCCGTGCATACTTTCTTGCCAGTTCTTCTGTCAACTGCTCAGAGAGGGGCGTTAAAACCTCCAGCTATGATTGCTGAATTTTTCTTCATAAAACTCATATACATGATTATGGATAGTAAGTCCCTTCTCATCTGTTTACTGTCAACTTAGGTGTCTTTATATTTAAAGTGCATTGCGTACAGTCAGCACAGAATCGGGTCTCGCTCTTTTAATCCATGCTTGTAATCCCTGACTTTTAGTTGGAGTGGTGAGTCCACTGTTTAACACGGCACTGGCGTGGGTGGATGGATGTCTGTAACTGCACCATTTCTTTGTCCCACCTGTTGTTCTTCTGTCCCTCCTTTCCTGACGTCTTTGGGATTAATTTAATACTTTTGTAAAAACTCCTTTTAATTCACACATTGGCCTATTTATATTTTCATTTATACTGCTCAGGACTCCCCTGTGCTTCCTGAAGCTCTCTGTGTGTTTTGCCCACTCTGGAGATCCCGTTAGGAGTTGGCTGGAGCTCATTTAACATTCCCTTTCTTTCTGCTCCATTTTTGGTGACTTCATTGTTCTGTCTTTCCTGTGATCAGTTTTCTCTTCACCTTCATCTTACCTGCTGTTTAACTGATCCTTTGCAGTCTTTTTTTGTTTTGGGTCTGTATGTCCTAACTGCTTACGCTAATTAGAAGGCCTTGGTATAGGGGGAGTAGGTGGCTGCTGGGACTAGTCACTCAAGGATTTTGGAGTCCAGAGCACAGCACCTGGCCATGAACGAGAGGGAGCCCAGCATGGAAGAGACGAGCAGAGGCAAGGCGCCGAGGACAGCTGTGGACAGCTCTGGCCAGGCAGCCCCGAGGGAGGCAGCTTTGGAGTGGGCAGAATGCTCAGGGGAGACAGTGCTATTTCTGGCGCAACCTGTGCCGTGGTGTTTGCGTGAAGCCTGTTAAGCCCTAACCCGTGCGCCTGGCCCCAGCCCACGAGTGCAGGCAACACTGGGCCCCTCTCCAGAGGCACAGCCAGGAACTGCCCCCCAGCTGACACTTAGGACTGGACACTAAACCTGACAGTCAAATTCTAGCACAGCACTGTTTGGAGTTTTTATTTTGTCTATGTTGGTTAAACCTCAGGTTGAATATAATTTTTTTTAATACACGAGAAAATACTTCACGTACCTATGAAATAAGATAGGTTGGGAATGTGTCCAGTGCAAACAGAGGATTCACACCTGTGCATAGACAGCACCATCGATGATTGTCGTCTCAGTCTGTGGCATCACTAAAGCCACCCCACCGTGTGCCGCACCTGAGGAAGGAGCGACTGCCAGGCTCTGGGGGCTGCAGTTCTTTTCTCCTATGAAACAACTCCACTGGGTGAAGCGGTGGGGTGGGGGTGGGCACGTGGCTTTGTGATTGCAGAGTGGCTTGAGGGCACACGGGGCGGAGGGCTCTAGGCTTGGGGCTGCTGTCCTCAGTAGGGGATGTCATTCTGATAGTACTGGATCATGTCGTAGGTCCGGCTCCTGGAGGTGAGGATGAGGGAGGCTGTGAGGAGCCCGCTGGGTCTGGGGTCCCGCTCCACCCGCTCATCCACCCACCCCATGGCTGCCCAGAGACCACATCTCCTGCTCCAACTCCAAGGCCTCTGAGGCCAACTCGCACTCCTCAGCCAAACCCCTTCTTGGCTGCAGGAGCCGCCACTCTACCAGGGGCCCCTCTGGCCCCTTGGCCTGTCACACTCACACGCCCAGAAGGGGTCTGTGCAGCCCTCCTCCCTCTCCACACTCCCAGGCCCCTTGCCCTCAGCACACCGCAGTAAAGACCCTCCTCATCCTGCCCCCAAACCCTCTCGCAGCCTTGCGCTTCAACATTCGTCTGGGCTCTCTGTGCCCGGCCCTCGCGGTTCCTGCCCTTTTTTTCTCCCACTGCCCGTTAGGTCACTAGACCTCTTGGGCACCTGCGGTGGGTTCTTGGGCTTCCTCTCAGGCTCATCCAGCAGTTATCAGAACAGGTGGCCACACTCCTGGCCCCTCCTGGTATGGATGTGGCACGTCCTATGGCACAGCCCGGGCTGCCCCTCTCCCCAGGCCTTGCCCAGCCCCATGTCTTCAGTGCCCCCACATAGCGGCTTTCAGACCCTCAGAGCTGTTCCCTCACACACCTACTGGAATTGCTGCCCTCCCGTTGTTCAGGCTGGAAACCTCGAAGCCACCACCTCTTGACTCTCACGCCCCACGGGAGCCCGCAGGCCTGGGGCTCTGCCTTCAGACCCTGAACCAGCTCTTCTCAGGGCCTCCCGCCTCCACCCTCTCTCCCTACCACAGGGAGACCGACTGGCTGCCCCCCAGACACTGCCCACACAGCAGCCCCAGGAAGGCACAGGGAGGAGGGGCGGGGGCCACTTCCTAAGCCCTTCCAAGGGAACTCCCCTCTGGTCCCAAGCTCGCTCATGCTCCCTGCGGCCTGTGCCCCACCGTTCTCAGCCCCAGGCGGCCTCACTTTCCAGCTCCAGGCCTGCGCCAGGTGTTCCCCTCTAAACAAGCACCCACTGCTCCTCAAGAATTCCCACCAGGGCTCAAGTGACCAAGGGTCTCCCATGAGAGGAACAGCTTGGGGACAGCAGCACCCTGGTGACCTGGTCCGGGCAGGGGGTGGGGGGACTCGCCTGTTGCTGAGGAAGCAGCTCTGGATGACCTTCATGATGAAGTTCGCAGCCTCGCGCTCGGTCATGTTGGGACTAAACCTGTGCCTGGGGAGAGACCGTGTCAGGGCTGCTGCCACTCCCTCCCAGGCCCGTGGTCCTGCCCGAGGCCGCCCCTGCCCAGCGTGGTGGTGGTCTGTGGACTGGACCACCTGTCCAGCAGAGGGCCATGCCCTGGAAATGTACCCCCAGGGCAATGTGTTGAAAGACAGGGACAGTGCTGGGAAAGTCAAGCCTCATTGCTGTGGGCCTGTCCTCTTCCCAGCATCACCTGGGCCTGAGTGCCCCGTGGCCGGGGCAGGGCTAAGCGCTGGGGAGCTAAGCTGCTGCAGCCTGGGGGTCAGGGCCCAGAGGCAGGGGCTGTGAGGTACCCTTGAGAAACCAGAGGGTGCATCCTCAGCATCGCTGGCAGAAGCCAGGACACCTCACAGTCACGGTCTGGTAGAGTCTCACCAGGAACCCTGTCTGCTCTGGGGTTCTGAGGAGATGACAATCACAGTTACAACTGCACAGAAAGTTCCTGTCTTGGTGGAGCCTCAGCTAATGAACACCTGTACCCCAAGTGGCCTGCGTGTCTGCCAAGGAACCTACTTCAAAAGCTTGATTGTCTGGCCGCGGAAACAGGGCAGACCCGTGTCCAACATGAGAGTGACCAGAGAGACAACTGCATCCATGTAGGGCCTGGGGAGAGATGGGAGGGGTGGTGGACAGAGGCCACCCTGGGTGGGTAGCCCTGGGCACAGTCCTGTGGCCTGGCTGCCGCCCAACAGCCTCATGCATGGGTTCCCAGCCACCTCCCAGTCACACCTTCCAGGTCCCCCCATGGTAGCCCTCTTCACACCACTTGCTGCCCCCCAGCTTCTGCAACCCCCAGGCCAGGGCTGCTCACATGAACCCTGCATGGGCTGAGTGGTCTTGCGCTAGTCCCCCCGCCTCCGTGAGGCCACCAGCCGTGGTTTCTGCACCAGGGTAGGGAAGCACAGATGCCCTGACCCTCCTTTTCCCGCAGGGCGGTGGGGACCGCGGGGGTGGGGACTGATCTGGGTCAAAAATCCAGGTATCAACCCACACTGGTGTGTGGCCTTGGCCGAGGGACACTGTATGTGAAACCAGGAGGCCGCCAGTCTCCAGCATGCAGCCCCGGGGGTGGTGGGTGCTCAGGCTTTGATGAAAGGGTGGACAGGTGCCCAGAAGGGGGAGCCTATGGCTGAGGGCGTCAGCAGGATGAGGCCTATAGCACGTGGCTGAGATCCGACTCCCAGGGCAAGAAGTCGCAGGCACGGGTGGGCAGAGAGAGGCAACCAGAAGGCCAGGCCTAGCCCATGGGTACCTCCCTCCCTCTCTCTGAACCTGGTTCTCTTCATCCTAAAGGGGGTCCAAGAACACATCCCCACCCCTGCCCCTGCCCTGGCTCACCGCACGGCCAGGTAGCCACGGACACACATTTCCATGAACCACTTGAAGGGGGTGGCCTCCATCTTGCCTCCCATGATCATCACCATCTCGTCCGTCAGCTTGATGTCTGGTTCCCAGCCCAGGTTGCCGCCCGGTGAACTTTCAAACATGAAGCCAAAGTCTGCAAAATCCCGAAGAGCTGCCTGAGGCTGGGGTAGGAACCTGGCTGGGCAGTCTGTCTCAAGCAGTGGAAAAGGACTGGTGACACCAGCATCCTCCACACCCCACGGGCAGGCCGGGTATCCTTGGGGATCTCGGGGACAGCAGGCAGAGTAGGAGGAAGGGGAGGAAGGGTAGGTGGGAACCAGGCCGGAGCAGAGTGAGGCTGGTACCCTGCCTGGACAAGCCCAGCTCTGCCCAGCTCCAGCTTCGGACCCACAGCCCTGGCCTCCAGTCTCGCCCCCAGCTTTCTGGGGTCAGACACCCTCCACAGCAGGATGGCTTGGTGGGGACAACCTGGGCCTCAGAGCTGGATTCAGATGCTCCCCCTGACATTCTTGGCTGGGCAGCCCCATGCCTGCTCCCCTCGTGGGGTGGGGACCCCTATCCTCCCCTGCATGCCGGGGGCTGAAGGGAGGGGAGGGTAGTGCTGAGGCTGGCTGACCGATGTGGATGATGTGGCCCTTCTTGTCCAGCATGATGTTGCCATTGTGTCTGTCCTTGATCTGCAGCAGGAACAGCAGGAGGCTGTAGGCGGCCATGCTGCGGATGAAGTTGTAGCGGGCCTGTGCAGAGAGGGCCCTGGGCTTACAACAGCCCCAGGCCTGTGGGTGCTCTCCCCCGCTCTGTGTCCCCCTTAGAGGCACAGCCCAAGCCAGCTAGCTCAGCCAGCCAGACCTGGGCAGCAGCAGTGACAGGGCTGCATCTGGGGCTGTGGGGGCAGCATGCCCTTTCTCCCGCCCTAGGGCTTAACTTTCTCCTGGGGAGCCCAGCTCTAGGTTCCTTTGACTCCCAAAGCAGCTTACAGGTGGACCTGGTTTTCTCCTCTAGGAGGACTCAGAAGAGCAGGGAAGGGATGGGGCAGGGGTGGGACAGAGTGCACACAACCCCGGGGCTACCTGCTGGAAGGCCAGGGTGGACTCATCCCCGTACTGGCGCGTGAAGTAGTCGTACATGCCGAAGTCTGTCTGGCGGCCCAGCTGGTCTCGAGAGGTGCAGTCGGGGATGCACTCGATCACTCCGCACTAGGGAGGAAGGGTGAGTCCCAGGCCTGCTGGGGAGGCATCGAGGGGTTCCCAGCCAGGCTCCTGCTCAGGGAACTTACCCCAGGGGCAGTGGCCACCACGCGGTAGGGAAAAACGAATAGGTCCAGGCCGACCAGCTGGAAGATGTTCTTGAAGAGGTCGATGATCTGCAGGGCCAGCATGTCCTATGAATGAAGAGGGAACAGGATGGGGCTGGTCGGCCTCCGTGCCCCTGGCCCACCTGACTCCCAGCAGCCCTCCTGGCTCACATGGGGCAGAAGCTGAATGGCCGGTGATAGAGTAAGGCAGCGAGGCCACAGCTGAGCAGGAGTCTGGAGGGCCTCACCTCACTGAACATCTGGGGCTGGGCTCAGGCCCTTGGGACCACCAGGCCCTGGACTGATCATGAGGCTGTGCCAGCTGGCGGGATGTGAGACTGGGCACCTGCTCCCCCCACCTCAGCAGTGCCTTGTGGCAGCAGCAGAGGGGGCCAGAAGAAGCCTCTGGGTTTTGCAGAAGCCCTCGTTTACTCTGTGGTATCTGAACCAAATGGGGGAAGGCAAAGATCTGTGTTTCTGCACGTGAGGTTGGACTCTAGCGTGCTTGTAGCCTTGCGGAGAGGTGGGCCTGCCCCAGGCTGGCCCTGCTACCTGCCGGCAGTCGTCTCCCACTTTGAAGATGGCGGCCTGCCAGGAGATCTTCTGGGAGTCGGCCTCCTGCGTGGCGCATTCATCCTCAGAGTCTGATCGGCATCGCAGACCTGTGCGGTGGGGAGAGGCCACCTATAGCCCCAGGGCAGCGAGAAGCCCTCTGAGGGTGCTGGGGGTGAGCCCTGCTCATGTGCCTGGAAGGAGCCTTGGGAATCGCAAAGCCCCAAGGATGCCACAAGGGGCCCAGCAGGGCCCAAGAAACACCTTGGGGTAGCATGTGGAACCCCAGGGCCAGGGGTCTTTCCATAGAACATTTAAGCTTAAATGCAACTAAAAACAGAGCCCCACATCATCTGCAGTGAGGACCCAGGTGCACTGGGGTCAGGGCTGGGCACTGCGAGCTGCAGGTGAGGGTGTCTGCACACTGGGGAGCCCGGGGGGCTCAGGGGCCAGCATGTGGGCACAGCCACAGAAGGCGTGTCTCTGCACAGGCCAACAGCCCATCTGTGCAGCTGGCCACACTCTCTCTTCCGGGTTGAAGAATGCCCCCTCAAAATTCATGCTCGCCAAAGCCTAGAAGTGACCTTATTTGGAAATAGGGTCTTTACAGGTGTAATCAATTCAAGATGAGGTCATACTGGATTAGCATGGGCCCTAAGCCAATGATGGTGTCCTTCCAAGAGGAGAATGTGGACACAGACACACAGAGGCGGAGATCAGAGTGATGCACCCACAAGCCAAGGGTTGCAGCAACACCACCAGATGCTAGAAGAGGCAAGGAAGGATCGGCCCCAGAGCCATATGAAGGAGCGTGGCCCTGACGACACCTTGATATCACACTCCAGCTTCCAGAACTATGAGATAATACGGGTCTGCTGTTTAAGCCTCCCCGTCTGTGGTTATTTGTACAGCAGCCCAAGCCACTGACACACCCTGCAGAGGCCTGAAGCCACTCGGCCTCAAGACAGGGCCTCCTGGAGGAGCCAGCTGACTGGGGTGAACAGGCCTCAAGGGTGGCCCAGCTGTCACTGCACTTAAGCTTCATGTGGTCCCCGAATGAGGGCTCAGACAGAGAGGGGGAACGGACAGATAGACACCATCTTTTACAGGGAGCTGGTGATAAACTAAATTGTCAAAGGAAACCGACATCAGCAAGGAAAAAGCACCGAGATCCCAAATGAAATCAGAATTCTCCACTGACCTTCTTTTTCAAGTTCACTAACTCCACATCGCTTCACCTTAAATTTAGCCAGATATGGGGCTTTTGCAGCACTGAAAAACAAAAACAGTGTGGCACCAGGGATGCAGCCAGTAAAACCCTCAGGTAAGAAACCTACGGGGTTGGGACAGGTGGGGTCTCACCTCTGCATCGGCGTCCCCGACTTGTAGTCGATGTCTAGAACAATGGCCTCAGGGTTACTGGGCAGGTAGCAGCCTGTGCAGGGACAGGCAGAATCACAAGGAGCCCCGTGTGGCCGCAGGTTCCCAACAAGATGCCACAGGCAGAGTCCACCTTGCAGTCACGCCCTGCCCCTGTACAGGGGCCTCTGGCCCACCTGTGGCACCATTAACTATTCTGTGGCCGCTCAGGGTGCATCCTCCTTGACTCTGTGATCCTGCCAAACATCTAACAAAGGAGCCACCACCTCCAAGGAGATGCCCCTCCAAGAGGAGGTGCTGAGCCTCAGCCCTGCTGCTCCTCAGGTGGGTGTGGGGGCCTGTCCTGCCCTCAGGAGCTTCCTGCCCTGCCCTGTGCAGCTGGAACACCCCTCTGAACAGCCTGCTGTTCTTGGGCTCATCCCAGAAGCAGGAGCTCCCTTTTCAGCAAGTGCTCAGTACATGTGTGAAACAAGGGGCCAAGAGAAAGCCCATTCGTGGCCAAGAACTCTCAGTCCCCAGGGGGGATGTGTGCTCCCTGTTTAAGTGGGAGAGCCTCCTGACCCTCCTGGGGTTAGGTTTACTTATTTATTTTCAGACAGAGTCTCACCACATTGCCCAGGCTGGTCTCGAACCCCTGGCCTCAGGAGCTCCTCCCACCTTGGCCTCCCAAAGTGCTGGGATTATAGGTGTGAGCCACCGTGCCTGGCTGAGGGGGGTAGGTTTTGAGGAGGGGCCCAGAACAAGAGGCATGTGGTCTCCTGGGGGGCCAAGCTTGGCCTTGCCGTGGTTGCCGGATGGCTGCTCCATGGGGAAGGGGTAACACTGTTGTGTCCTCCTCCCTTCCCGTCTTTGCCTCGCCAGCTCCAGGCCTATCTGACACAATGGCTACCTCTGTTCTTCTGCTCTAGAGCCCTGCTGGCTCCCCAGGGCCCTTGGGGCAAGACTCAGCCATACAGTCTGGAAGCAGAGGCTGGGGGCTCTTGCAGTACAACAGTTTCTGGTTCTTTCCACCCCTCCCTGGCAGCTATGGCATTCCCCATGAGGGGAAATGAAGGCTCTGGTGTCCAGCCTTTTCTGAGAAGCTGAGCTGTTGTATGAGCTCAATATGATGGGTCTGAGGAAATGCTTGAACCCAAAGCCCCCGAAAGGCAATCTACGGCTGAGGCCAGATGGTGTGAACATCTGCACGGGATGGCCAGGGCTTCAGAAGACAAGTTTGCAGCAACAGTTAGAAATGGAGAACGGCCCAGTGAGGTCTGAATTCCATCTTTTCTTGAAAAAGCTCGGCTCTAACCACACTGGGCTTGAATGTCTACATGGCAATGCTGGCAGGTGCCAAGGAGCAGCTTCCCATTTGGCTGGGCGCCCTGTCTGACAGGTCCCAGCACACCAGGTCCACCCCTGCCCTGCCCCACCCAACTACCCCCTTAGCTGTGCGACCCACACTGCTTCTGCACGCTGGAGTCCAGGAACCCTCTTCTAGGATAAAGCTGCAGGGGACAGTGTCTTGGCCTCCAGAGAAACAGCAGGCAGCAAGAAAGATGAAGATCGCCCGTGGAGGAACAGCTCCCGCTCACTAGGGGCAGATTCTGGGCAGGGACTGGGGCGCTGGGCAAGGGCCTGTGTGTGTGTGTGGCTGGCCGAGCCATCGTCTCCACGCCCTGCCCGCCCTTAAGAACACACCAACTGCAGCCTCCCAAGGCCGCCTGCTCACCCGGCTGCACCTTCACTTCAGACAGCGCCGACAGACAAGCCTTCTTTCTCTCGTCGCCTTTAGGGTAGGGCCTGAGAAATGAGACAGGAATGCTTTGCTGTGTCCTGGAGGACGCCGAGGGCCCTCCTGTCTGGATTGCCCTCTGTCCCTCTCTTCCTGGTTCTAGCTACTCCGAAAGGCCCAACCAGACCCAATTCCTGCCCTGGTCCCTCATGGAAAAGCCCATGTGGACCCTGGGGGCCGAGGTAGAGCTGTGTTCTGGCTGGCTGTGTCCCTCGCATGTAGGGGCAGGGCAGGATGTGCTGCTGTCCGAGTGCTCAGAGGCACAGGTGGCTGTGGGATCAGATGGTTCTGGGCTCAAATGCTGGCTGTCATGTAATTGTCCCATGGCCTTGGGCTGGCCTGAGACCTGGCTTTAGGTTGAGCGTGACAGGGGCACATTGGAGCCATGCGCCTGCCCCCCAGGGATGCCCAGGACATGCTCCCCTCACCTTGTTACCTTTGTGGGCTAGGAGCTGCCAGCAGCACTGCTCTACGAGGCCCAGGAAAGGGCCTCAGGAGGCCTGAGATGGGCCTCATGGTGACCAAGGTCAGAGCAGTGTGAGCATGAGACAGCCCAGGGCCTGGTGGGGAGCATGCCCCATGCTCCCTGTCCTGGGCCTGCTCCCGGGCACACAGCCAATGTCAATGACTCCAGGGTCTTGTCCCATACAAAGGGGCAAGGCCATCGATGTCCAAGGATGGCCTCAGAGCGACACGAGTGGAGGGCCCAGGAGAACAACCCCAGGAGCTACAGAGGAGTCTGGCTTTCCTGACACTACCAGGGTCCTTCGGTGCCTAGACAGAGCAGAGTGGCCTTGAACCATGAATGAAACTAAGATGCTGTCTGAAATCAGTGTGGCCATGCATCTTGCCATACTCTCAGGAGCCCTGACTCCCCCGATGGCATCACGGTCAGCAGTGGGCCCACTGGAAACTCGTCTGTCTAGCCGTGGCCCAGGCCGGGTGGGTATTTAAGGCTCCCAGGCCTGGAGGTGGCTTCTGAGGTGTTGCACTTACTTGATGATGGCGGACACGTTGGTGATCTTGTTGAAGAAATCGAATTCCCGTTGGTAGAAGTCCTTGGCTGGGCCCGACAAGGAGCCTGTGATTTCCTCTACCAACTGCTCCAGGAGGTCGCCGATGTCAGCTGAGGAGAAGCAAAGAGCCTGAGTCCCTCAGGAAACCCTGCCGCTGCTTCTTGCCCCCAGCAGTGGTGCCCAGAGTGTGCTGCAGGCTTGGTGTGAGGCCCGGCCACACACCTTGCCACACCGCTGTCAGGCTACACCACTCTGCCCTTTGCTGTGCTGACGCCAGCAATAGAGGTCATGGATTCCTCACTACTACACACTCACGCTAAGAAAAAAAGCCTGTGTCACTTAATGAATGTCCCTGGAGAAGCAGTAAAAATTAATTTTATTAAACTCTATCCTGAATACATGTCTTTTATTTTTTTAAGAGACAGGATCTCGCTGTGCTGCCAGACTGAGCGCAAGCTGCTGGGGCTGCATCTGAGCCACGTTGTCCTGAGAAGCACCTGGCGTTTGTCTGACTTCCTGGAGTTGAACTAACCTCTCTTTCCATGGACCTTTGTTTTTACTTCAAAGAATGACTAACACACAAAATACAGTTATTCAGACTTAGGTATGTGGCAGATATTTTCTTGAAAATGAACATGTCGCTTAAAAAAAAGCAATTAAGTATTTTTTTGGAAAATTTGCTTCTGCTACTGTGAGCTCAACAGTTTCCTGACACTTAGAAATCTTTCTGATAAGATTGGTGGGGTGTTAACAAATGTGATTGTTCTTTTTTTTTCCACATCAGATGGGTAATGTGTGTCATAACAAGGTTTTAGGGAGGCACAGCTCACGAACGTGACCATGAAAACGCAACCACTGTGCTCATGAACTGCAAGAGGAGTGCAGACTTTTCAACACTGTATGATGAAATGTGTCAACATTTAGAAGAGCTGCATCACCACTGACCTATACTTGTAAGTGACCACTGTTTGATGTTACAGAGGCCCACATGGGTCCAGGTGCAAGCCAGACCAGCAGACTTGAATGGACAGACCAGGAGAAGTTCACTGACAGGTTTCAGATGCCACATTGCAATTAACCTTTAAGAAACTACCGCTTGTCAAGTCTGGTGTGGGATCAGTCAAGAATATCCCCAGTGACCTGAAAGACTAAAATACTCCCCCCACTTTCTAATTCCATATCTGTGTGAGGCTGAATTTCCTACATTTACTTTAACCATAACAGCATATTGCAACAGATCAAATGCAGAAGCACAAAGAGAATGAGAACTGTCTTCTACTAAGCCAGACAAAAAAGAAGCTGGTAAAAATGTAAAGCAATGCCACTTTTCTTGCTTTTTTTTCTTTTTTATGGGGGTGGGGAGAAGGAAAGAGGAGTTTATTAATTTGCTGGCAAATGAGGAGGTTAGCAGACTCCTGTCTCAAAGTACCAACATCCTGCTTTTGAGCAGAAGTACAGAGCTTTTAAAGATTCTGATTCATCCCATCTTTGGCTAAGACAATCTCCTTCTTGCTCATTTTTGATAAGTTATTTTCCCCCAAAAGATGTTATTTATGTTAATTGTAATGAATGGGCTTAAATCCCTTTTTGTATTATTAAAAATTTTTTTTTGGAGACAGAGTCTCACTCTGTCATCCAAGCTAGAGTGCAGTGGCATGATTATAGCTCACTGTAGCCTTGAATTCCTGGGCTCAAGTGATCCTCCTAACTCAGCCTCCTGAGTAGCTGGGACTACAGGGGCATGCCACCACTCCCAGCTAGTTTTCTTTTTTGTAGAGATGAGGTCTTGCTATGTTGCCCAGCCTGGTCTCGAAGTCCTGGTCTCAGTGATCCTCCCACCTCGGCCTCCCAAAGTGCTGGGATTATAGGTGTGAGCCACCACACCTGGCCACAATTTCTCAGTCTTAATCCTGGTTAACACTGATAGCTAACGCCCACATAAACCAACACTCTGAGAATCTCAGTAACTTTCTAAGCATGTGCAGAAGTCCTGAGGGCACTCCGTTTGGGAAGTGCTCCCTGGACTTGCCACCCTGTGCTAGGATGGGGTCACAGCCATGTGGAACAGGGGGACTCTGATGGAGAAGCAGCTCCCCGAGCAGGAGCATCTCACATATGCCTGGACAGCTGCAGGGGGATGCCCAGATGGCAAGTTAGC
This sequence comes from Indri indri, assembly GCA_004363605.1. Taxonomy (NCBI): domain Eukaryota; kingdom Metazoa; phylum Chordata; class Mammalia; order Primates; family Indriidae; genus Indri; species Indri indri. The sequence goes on along the minus strand of RJWJ010011909.1, from coordinate 26,216 downwards.
AAGGGTGCCATGAAGAAGGGGTCCTGCTCCTCTACATGTTGACAGGTGGGGCAGTGAGGCGGGGGAGGGCCCTGGAGGATGCAGAAGGCTCTGGACAGTGCTAAAAGCACTGAAGATGAGGAGTGAGGCCTGCAGGAGAAGAAGATACTTACGGTCTTTCTGGTGGCCCTCTTCATCGAGATAGATGTTAGTCTTCATGTTCCAGATGAACTGGTGTGCCAGAAGCTGGGATTTGGATGCTGCCCACAGAATATACTCCCGCACGTAGCCCATCTATAGGAGAGCAAGGTCCCTGTCAGCCAGCCTTGGAGGGCCCTCTCCATCAGGAGAGACTCATCCTAACCCAGGGCAGGCGCTGACTCTCAGCACTTGGCAGACCCTGCAAGAGTGAGGCCGAGTGGTTTCTGGCGGCATGGGTGAGCTCTCCAGGTCAGCAGTGAGTCCAGCCAGGGGCTGGGACCCAGCAGGTGGGGTCTGCAATACAGGTGTGAGTCAGCGCTTGTCTCCTTGGTTTCTTCCTCTGGATTTAAGAACCATGACTCTCAAACCAATTTCTGGAGTTGTCAAGTACAAGAAATGAGTAGGCTGGGTACTAAAAACTCATTTGTAAGCTGGTTGTTTAGAACAATGTTCCAAAGTGATGGACGGGTTCCAGAAAACTCTATTTAATGCAAAAGTACCTCCTTCATGAGTTGATGCATCTATGGTCACCATCCTAAGGACCTCTCCTCCTTTTCCTTCTTGGTCATTTTCCACCACTCACATGAGTAACTCCAGTTTTAATTACCATGTCGTAGGTTTAAAAAGGTAGGCTGGCCTTTCTGGGAAGCCTCTTGGAGAAGAAGCTTCTCCCTCTCTGCAACAGTTTGTGGCCACCCATTTGGTGGCCATATTTCTTAGGCAGATGTCCTCAAACTGCATGAGTAGGCTTACCACACGGGTAAAACTTCAAATAACTCCTTGCTATTGGTTTCCCAGTTCTAACCCAACGCATGAATTTCTCTGAATATTCAATCTGCACTGCTTCTATATATGAGTAAGCTTTATAATTATGGAAACACGGACAGAGTTCCAAAGTCAAAATTACTAAACATGGTACGTATCTGCCACTTCCATCCTGATCTCTCCTTCCTTGGCATTTTTATTAGCTTTTGGTTTCTTCTTCTTTTTTAAAAAAAGTAAAAGCAGGCCAGGCACGGTGGCTCACACCTGTAATCCTAGCACTCTGGGAGGCTGAGGCGGGTGGATCGTTTGAGCTCAGGAGTTCGAAACCAGCCTGAGCAAGAGCGAGACCCCGTCTCTACTAAAAATAGCAAGAAATTAGCCGGGCATGGTGGCGCATGCCTGTAGTCCCAGCTACTTGGGAGGCTGAGGCAGGAGGATCACTTGAGCCCAGGAGTTTGAGGTTGCTGTGATCTAGGCTGACGCCACGGCACTCTAGCCCACGCAACAAAGTAAGACTCTGTCTCAAAAAAAAGTAAAAGCAAATACGTATATACATTTGTATCACCACAAGCTTAGACTTTAGAAATTTCCCTAAAAATGGAAAGCGAGAAAGAAACCAGTGAAACTAGTCCTGAGTTGGCGTAACCACAGAGAAGAATCATTTCAGGTGCCTTTAAGATAGAGTAATCTGATTGTATGTTCCTAATGGAAAATATGCCAAAGACAAAAAGGTGAAAGAATACAAACCAGTTTTCAGTAATCACATTATCAATAACAATATTGTTATTGTTATTTTGAAACTATTAAATTACACAGAAGGGTAAAGCAAAAAGGTAATATGTTAATGTGAACAACTAGTATGTTTAGTGTTAAAATATTAAAAAATAAAATCAAATAGAGTAAAAACCCTATAATCCTATATTTGAATTAGAAGTATCAGTATAATCTCACAATGTATTTTTTTTTTTTTTTTTTGAGACAGAGTCTCACTCTGTTGCCCGGGCTAGAGTGCTGTGGCATCAGCCTAGCTCACAGCAACCTCACACTCCTGGGCTCAAGTGATCTTCCTGCCTCAGCCTCCCGAGTAGCTGAGACTATAGGTGCACACCATGTCGCCCGGCTAATTTTTTCAATATTTTGTATAGAAGGGGTCTCGCTCTTGCTCAGGCTGGTCTTGAACTCCTAGGCTCAAGTAATCCTCTCGCCTCAGCCTCCCCGAGTGCTAGGATTATAGGTATGAGCCACTGTGCCCGGCCACGATGTATTTATTAAAATAAAAAATTTTAAGCTCTACTACCAGAAAGACCTAGAAACAATGACAAGTCAATGGCTGTTAGCACTCTTAGCATTCAGATTAGGGTGTCTCAATACTATTTCCCAATGAGATGAACCAGGGTTCTTTGGAAAGTTGGTTGATCCCAGCTCTGAGGCAGGAGAAGAGCAGGAAGAGCCTAGAAGACCTTGTCATTCTGTTAGGCAGGGAGGTTTCAAGGACTAAAGATCAAAGAACAGCGTAGACAACTTGAGTGGGTTTCTCAGCAATTGGAAAGACTGGCAAACAAAATAACAGCAGTAGACTGGCATACATCAGATCTGTCCAAATCCATGAGTTTATAATATTTAGATAAAAAAAAAAAAAGAAAAACTCATTGGTCACTTTTGGATAATTCTGAGGAGTTAACTCAGTATTTAGAAAGCCAGAAAATAAAGGAATAAAGTAAAATAAATAAGAGAAAAATTAAAGAGCAGTTTATATAAAATATCAGCCAAATAAAAGAAACTAGCCCACCAGCATCCCCCGCTGCTAACCATGGCCCCCACCTATGCCTTTACACGCTACATGCCTGGGTCTGTGTGTGCTAAGTGCAGCCCACTGAGCCTAAGGCCCAGGAAGTACGGGTCATTCTCTGGACTGAGAGTCCACACGGAGAGCCTGGGCGCCTCTGGATTTGGTCCTTTTGCTAGGCCCACATGAATGCAGAGAGCCAAGCAGTCAAGGCAGAAAAACGTGGGAGGGGAGTAGAGAAGAAAGGAAAATGCATTCCTGGAGAAAAGGTACCCATGACAGTCCCACGAGTGTGGGCTCCAGTGCCGAGGCCCCCGCCTCGGTGAATACAGCTTTACACAGGATCACCACTCAGACTCCGAGAGTTTGGCACTACCTAGTGAGGACAGCAAATTGTTCCACAGGACTCAATGTTTCAGGAGAGGTTGGCTGCTGTTCTGGATGCACTTTGGTCTACAGACTCTAGATGGAGCATCATGCCAATCTGTAAGGAAGAAGCCAGCTCCAGTGACAGCCAGCCACAGTGCTCACAGACACTACGGCTAATGGGAGCACGAGAGCCAGCCCCTAGTGGCCAGGGCTTGGCCAGAACCTAAGAAGTCTGGTGCCTGTGGCAGCTGTGAAAATGAGGTGGCCTTTGGTTGGAGGAGAGGGCAGATGTGTGGCTGTGCAGACACTGGGGGGTGCCGGCAAGAGGCCATGGGAAGCTCTGCCTCTAGGCATGGATGGTGTGGGCTCCTGGCTGTGGTCACTCCCAGGGGTGTTTTCTGTCCCACACCCTGTGCTGAGCACTTTCTGTGCATGTACATTGTTAGGGGCTGAATGACGTCCCCCAAATTGATATGTTAAAGTACCTCAGAATGTGACTGTATTTGGAGATAGAGTCTTTAAAGAGGTAATTAAGTTAGGATGAAGTCATTAGGGTGGGTCCTAAGCCAGTATGAATGGTGTCCTTATAAGAAAAGGAGATGAGGATACACATACACACAGGATGACGACCATGTGAACACAAAGGGAGAAGGTGGCCATCGACAAGCAAGGAGAGAGGACTCAAAGGAACCAACCTTGCCCACACCTTTTTCTCAGACTTCTGACCTTTACAGCTGTGAGAAAATAAATTTCTATTGTTTAAGCCACCTTGTCTGTGGCGCTTTGTTGTGGCCACCTAATACACACATTACCTCGTCCAAGCCCCCTTGCCACTTCCCACTGAAGAGAGCCAGAGTCAAAGAGTTGAGGTGACCCACCAAGACCATGCCCATCCAATGAGATGGGAGCCCAGCCTACCCTGGCTGGCAACAGCCCAAGAACCCACTCACTATGCAGAGCAGGCCTGGGCCTCAGGGAGGCAGTGGTGAGCAGGGTCAACCATAGGGGGTGGAGTGGGGTGAGGGGAGTGTGGGGACTGCAGTCACAGCTGAGCGGCCCTGCTCCCAATAAGGTTCACCAGAGCCTGGCAGGGCTGGGGACAGGCTGCGTGAGCGGGTGGGTGGCGTGTAGCTCTGGAGTGAAGAGGACAGCTGGTGTGGGCATACCCTTACCTTGTCATACCTGAGGGCCTGCACGATCTGGGGGATGTAGAAGAGTATGGCGTCCTGTGGAGAAAGAGGAGAGGTGGCCATGACCTCTGAGGGCAGAGCCACCAACCCCAACTGATGCCCCAGGGCTCTGCCTGAGGCACGGTGAGGGGCACTTGGACCACCCCTGTTTCTGCTGTGTCAGACTCTAGAAGACCCCAGACCCCACCCCCCCGCCACCTGTCATTATGGCTGTCGCGTGGGCTCCCTGGATCCAGTGAGGTCACGCGGGGTTCCAAGGCACAAGTGTGCTGCTGGGAGGGCTCTGCTCCCAACCTGCCCAGGGCTGGCAGACAAGCCACTTCCACAATCTAACTCAAGTAAGCTTTCTATTTTAACTCAAACACCTAATTAAAGTTAAAAAACAAATATAACTAGAAAACACATTTCAATCAGAACTAAATCCAACTTCTACAATCACTAGAACAAAAATGGGGACTGAAGATATGTTCTAAGATGGACCAATGTTTACTCAGGCAACCTCCAGGCTGATGATGGAGCCTTGTCTCTCAGCTCGCCACGCACCCAGCCCCACAGCCCTATCCAAGACCAGCTCGGCAGGGCCCTGGCTCACCGGGGGGAAGGACCGCAGGACTTTCACCCCGTACTGCGCCGTGAGAGGGTGCGGTGGGTACATGCTGGAGAAGTAGGAGAGGCCCGTGGGTGGGTCTGTGGGTGCCCAGCACAGCACATGGCTGAGCTCCGGAGCGTCGGCGTCGATGGTGTGCCAAGTGACAAGGAACTGGGGAGAAAGTGGGGAGATGGCGTGCCTTGGGCAGTCTCTGGGCCCCTCTGGAAATACCTGGCCCATGGCCCACACCACAAGGATGGCCAGGAAAAGTGATGATTATAAGACATTTGTAATAATGTGAAAAATGCTTCTGATATGTTACATTAAAAAGCACAATTGCAATTAGGCTGAAGTACGTTAAATTTTTTTCTACCATAAACATAATAAATGTTCTATACGTAGGAGTGGAAAACACAGAAAATTAGAAAAATCATGAGTACCCCTGAGGTTGCCAGGTCACCGTTTTTGTCTAGAGTCTAGTTTTGGCATTTCTTGACACAGTTCTGTTTCTGTGCATTGCTAGCCCAGGCCCTGGTGTGTGGGTTATGCTACCTTGATGGCTTCAGGGACGTCACTAACAGCTCCTGGGTCCAACCGAACCAGACGGGTCACTTCATTCCCAATGGCTTCTGTGTTCTTAAACCTAAGGTGCACAGAGGATGTGGATGCGGCGGCCTCACCAGCAGACGTGCTTTTTTACCACCGCGGAAGGAGGCAAACGCTGACTGGAGGGATTTGGGTTGATACCAAGTGCCAGCTAAGTGTTCTACACCACTAATGCATTGGTAAGTCTCAAAGCAAGTGTTTAAAAAACAGCACTATGATTGGCTATGATGAAATGCCAGAACTTTCTTGAACAGGAATTGTCCTACACTTACTGTTTAAAGGGCTTCCTTTCACAGTCCTTGCCTTAGCACACCCCTTTTTATTCCTTTTCTGCACCGCAGCCCCTGCCCTGGCCCTGCACAGCCACTTGGCCAGCAAGTCAGCATCTCAGTCCACAGGTGGGGAGGGGCGGGGGGAGAGGAGGACCCAAGGTGCCTCGGCTGTGAGGGTTCAAAGGTGTTATGGCCCCAGACTACTGCAAGGTAGACTCTCCATAAACACTGTGCTTTGAAACAACGCAGAACTAGCCCGTGGTCCTGCTCCAGGGGGACAGAGGAGGAGCAGGAGAAGGAAGCAGTAAACGGGCAAGCTTGGGCTCACAGTGAAGAAACACCTGCCCTGGAGGCATTCACGGAAGGGTGGGGCTGCGCGGCAGGACTGCTACACGGGGGCCTCTGCAGTCCCTCTCAGCTACCGTCAGTCTAAGGTTATGTCCCTGTCAGAGGTGCCATGAGAAACTTCACAGGGCACTCAGCTGCCAGTAGCAGCACACGCCTCCTGCCACTAAAAGATGACACCCTGGACAAACCCAAACCCTCCCTCCCCAAGCCTGTTTCTGCAGCCCGCCTTCTGGGAGTGACAGCCTCCCCGCGCTTTCTCTTCTCCATGAATCAGAGCGTGGCCCTGAATTCACCCTGATACTACCTCCTCGGGTTCCGCGTGCACGCCAGGTAGGAGTCTGACAAGATCTCGAGGGTCACTGTGTAACTTCTCCACAGAAAGGCTGGGGGAGTGTTCTGGGGCTCAAGGACTGTCCACTAGATGGCTTCCTGACCGTCCTCAGGAGGGACTGCATCTCGCTCCTGAGCACTTATGACCCAGCCAGTAGGTGCCCTGCACTGGACCTTAGGCAAGGCCCTCATCCGGCTGGGTGCTGGGCCCACCTGGCTGGCAGCTGCACGGCCAGGTAGGGAGAGATGCTCCAGGCGAGGTTCACGTTGTCTTTCCACTGCTTCTCACTCAGGCTGATGTACTTGGATCTCCAGTTGGCCACACTGTTCTCTCCGGCCTGGTCCAGTTCCAGCTCCGGGGCCGACAGCGGGTTGTACCATGTGATGAGACGCTCGATCTCAGTAGCCTGGCAAGACCAGACACAGCGCCCGCAGGCCTGTTGTGAGTACCCACACATGGCCTCTGCCCCGGGTGCTGTGCTGGCAGGTGGTGTGCAGTGGGCACTGGCCGCACCCATAGGCCTTACCAGCAGGGACAGCAGCAGCGTCCTGCGCTTCATGTAGTACTTGTGCAGCTGGGAGCCCCGGTTGGTTTTCTTCGACATGCCTGGGAGGAAAGACAAAGCACAGGTACAGTCCTCGGATGCCAACTGCCCGCCCTGAGTTTCTAGAACCCAGAGAAAACTGTCTTTCAGCACTCTGTTACGCCATCTGACCAAGCGTCCATTAGGCTGTCAGAATGGCAACTTGGCTGCGGTGGACACAGAAGCAAACCTCCCACCAACCTGACTTCTTGGAGATGGTGGACATGCCGCTGGACAGAGGGTAGGTGTTGATCCAGCCCTGCGTGGCCTGCTGCCGAGAGCCCACAGTTATGTCCAGGTTGCTTCGGGTGTCTTGGTTATCTGAGGGCCAACACATCTTTAATTCCAGAATCAGGTGGCTCAAGACAAGGCATCACAAAAAGTAAACTGAACTTTCACCAGAAATAAGGCACTCAGTGGTGGAGCACGCCTCCCTGGGGCTCTGGATCGATCTGAGGAACAAACCCACCTGGATGGCAAGTTTTCCAAACAACCAAGAAGTTATTTTAACCATTCTAGGTGGAAAACTATTTTTTTTTTTTTTTTGAGTCAGGGTCTCACTCTGTTGCCCAGGCTGGAGTGCCATGGTGTGATCATAGCTCACTGTAGCCTCAAACTCCCAGGCTCAAGGGATCTTCCTGCTTCAGCGTCTCAAGTAGCTGGGACTACAGGTGTGCGCCATAATGCCTGGCTGATTTTTTAAATTTTTTGTAGAGACAGGGTCTCGCTATTGCCCAGGCTGGTAAAGTTTACTACATCCTTCCAGCCTTTAAAATAGAATAAAACAAATGTCACCATTTTCTTAATAAATTCTGGCAGTTATCTGATCATCAGTGTTGTATTGTTCTTTAATAGAGTGGTAACTCAAGGACCTATGGGGCAGATTATAAGGGCTCTTTGTCAGGTTCCAAGTGGAGCTAGAAAGGTGCCTTAGAAAATCACTGTGTCTGCTTTTTTCTTTCCTTTTCCTGCTAGTCACGTCATCAGCTGTGGGTCTGCCTGAAGAAACCCCTCTCAACCCCTCTCCTTATCCTTCAGTCCCTGGTTAGTAATCGCTATGTGCTCAGAGAAATGAGGATGTGGCTTCCTGGTGGAGGTTTGCGGCTTGTTTACTCAACAGTGTTTTCCTTGGGCGTTCTCTTTCCCTGGAATGCTCTGTCCCCGTCCACCCTGCTAACTCCTAGTCAGCCTTTCACACTCAGATCAGATATCATCTCTTCCAGAAAACCATCTCTGACTCCCCAACTCTGGCTGGGCCAAGTGCCTGTCCTTGAGGGGCGGTCCATGGTCCCCTCATGTCCACTTGACTGTCTCCTATCAGATGACAATGGACCATGCCTTAGTCATCTGGGCACACTGGCCTCAGCTGGATACCAGGCCCTTGGACACTCAGGAAGGGCCTGTGAACTGAGCCAGAGCTGGCGCAGGGAGAAGCTACAGTGGGTGGGGTCCACTCAGAGGCCTCCTGTGCTCATTCACGACTCTCAGCTCAGGCCGGAGAAGCAGTAGCCAGGCAGGTGCTGGGCCTCCATCGACTGTGTGGCATGGCCAAGGCCAGGGCTCAGCGGGGTCCTGCTGCTCTTCTGTCCCGGCTCCTTTAGGGCTGTCCACATGGCAGCCCCTTGTCCCGCCCATGAGCAGCCACACTGCTGAGGGCAATGCTTACCTGGGGGAACAAGCTGGCTGGCAGTCAGGTACTTCTTATCTGAGAACATGGCGGTCCAAAACTTGATCATTATGCTTATGTCTTCACGCAGCCTCTTTTCTCCTTGAGTAGGGAACTTTGGGGGACAGCTTCAAACAACCACAAGAGGACAAGAGCTGAGTGTCTGGAGTTAGGGACTAGAAGCCAGTCCCGTAAAGCGGTAAGAAGTGACATACGTGGTCAGCTCCGACAGATGGTCTCACCAATTTGCATGAGAAGGTGTGGTGGTTTTAGAGCCTGCAGTGCTCCCTCCCTCACTGCCCCAGTGACTTGCGCAGCTTTCCGCTGAATGCTGCACTCATGGCAGATCTTGGTAACTGAGCTGTTCACATACAGCAACAAAGCCTATGTTTGCAAAGCCCCAGGCAGTAGGTATTTGTGATTCTTTGTGCAATAAGCATTCACATTAACAGGGAAGTTAGATGGCACGCACTTAACCTCTTAAATCATTTGACCTGAGGGGAAATCTGCCTATATCTTGGGGGAGGCTAGCTCTAAGTGCACACGGACAGGCAGCGCAGAGCTGCTGACCAAGGCTGGTGAGCATACACTAGGCAACCACGTCCCCCTGTGAGTGACTTCCCAGGGGGTCTGGGACAATGACACACAAGGTGGGGCTAGGCCGTCGCTGGACACTGCACAGTACAGCTGAAGGGCAGTACCTGAAGTAGTCAAAGGCGGTGGAGTAGATCTTCTCTCGAAGCACGTTGCGGATGGTTGCATTTGGAACCACATCGGCGTGCAGGAGAGACAGCCCCAGGGTCAGCAGTCTGAGAGAGCCCCCAGGACTGAGTCAGGGCAGGAACCCTGGCAGAGCCTGAAAGGGGCCCGGGCAAGGCTCCGGAGGCAGAGTCTGGTCTGGGGCATTGGGCAGGGGATTACCAGGCACAGATTTCTTCTACCCAAAAGGTCCCAGGAAAGGTTTTTTAAATCCTTCGCTTTTATTGACAGAAAAGTGAACAATCTGTATTAATCTGCTTGGGCCAGAGAAATTCAGTCTCACGAACTATTTGCACACTATTCCCTGAGGAACAGTTCCCTGTAGGTGCGATGAACACAGAGCATTTAACTTCAGATTTTAACAAGCACCTGGTTTCTGCCAGGCCCAGCCCTGAGCAGGGTGTGGGGGCAGCTGGGAAGCCAGATCTCCACAGGGGATCGGCAGCAGGTGAGGCATAGCTATTTGCAGAGTAAAATGCCACATGCGCCCCACACCAGAGGGATCCAGTTCCAATGGGGGATCTTCCTGAGGGACAGGCCCCCACGGCTGAGAGGTCTGGAAAGGCCCGGCAGTGAGATGGGCCCTAAAGGAGAAGTAGCTTCTTGTCTGGCAGAAACAGGGTGACGGGGTCCAGGGGAAGTGGCTGCAGGAGCCAAGGTGGGGGGTTGGAGTGTTGGGGCTGAGTGGACAGTCAGGCTGGGCCCGGAAACAGTGTAGGAGGAGGGCAGAGTGTAACGAGGCCACACCACAGAGGGCTTCCATGCCAGCCAGAGGTGCAGGCGCCATCCTGCACGATTGCACCTGAGCTGGGGGACAGATTGCAGCTGGGGGCCACAGCTAGGCAGCTGGCCAGCCCCAGTGAGAGCAGCAAGGGAGAGCCGAGGCTGTGGGCATGAAAGGAAGTGACAGAGGCCAGACGCACTGCAAGGAGAAGCCCAAGTATCTGTGTCCAGCAACAAACACTCCAGGGCAGAGGGCAGGGAATCGCCCCGAGGACAGGAGGGAGGCGAGAGGAGTTCGGGCACCTCTGCCCTTGGCCCTTAGGTAAGGGCTGCCCTCCCAGCATCTGTAGACAGTGTCACAGCCCGTCTGTGTAAGCACGGGGACCAACAGGCGCACTGCTCATCTTTGGAAGCTGTACACAGCCGTGGCCCTCCAGAGAGGGCTGTTTCCTGGAAATTCATTTCTATTGCATTTTATAAAAGTATAGGCCCGTGACTGGTTAGAAATCAAGAAAAAAGAGAACTGGCCCATTCCTGCAGCTGGTTTGAGAAGTGCAGGTCCAGGGGGCAGCCAGTGGGCTTGGGACGGGAGAGGCAGGCAGAGTAGGTGTAGGTACAAGGGCCTGTTGGGTGGGGGACTGGGCCCTGTACAGTGGCCAGTAGAGGCCAGGTCCTAAGAAAGGCTGGACTACAGAAGCTGTGGGACAGAGGAGTTCAAGACCTTGACTTGATTAGGAAAGATGCCTCCGATAAGCTCTTCCCTGTCGTTCCAGGAACCAACAGCTCACTGAAGTTTGTTCCACACTCTACAGAAGCGCTGTGCCACGTCCCCCCACATGCCCTGTGCCACACCCCCCACCCCCAGGGACCCTGGTGCCCTAGAGGAGGGGAGCCCTCACTTGAAGCGGGGCCCGATGGCTGCCACGTGCCGGTTCATGCTCCCCTTGGCCCCGCCGATGTTCAGGGACATTGAGCGCTGCAGCAGGCTGGAGAAGATCTCCACTTGGTCAGAGCTGCAGTACTTGGCGATCTCAAACCGTTGCACCAGGAACTGAGCAAGAAGGAAAATGTGCTGTGGTCAAGTAGCCAGGCCGGCCTAGCCCAGGGACAGTGGGGCCAGCTGAGGAGGGGCTCTGGGCTGACTGGAGTGGGCTGGGGATGGGCTCGAACAGTCATCACCCCGCTCAGGTCAGGCAGTCTGAAAACCTGGAGTCCCCCCTGCCCTTCCTCAGGCTTGCTGGCGCACAGCACCCCAGGAGGAGCCCTGGCCCCCCAGGTTGAGTGGGCAGAGCACTGCAGAGCCTCAGCACGTACGTCGATCCAGATGTAGTGGGGGGTCACTTCAGGAGGACATGGTTTGGGCTGACTCGCCTCTGACGCGGCCAGGGGGTCTGCCTCCTTTATCTCAGCAGAAAACAGGCCAAACTTCTGCTCCACTGTCATGTGCCAGGCCCCTGCCATCTCCCGCATAAACTGTAAGTACAGAACAAACGTTGGTTCCTCTGTGAAGCGCAAAAAGGGGATTACTGTTCTTTTTTTTTTTGAGACAGGGTCTTACTCTGTTTCCCAGGCTGGAGTACAGTGGGGTCATCAAGCTCACTGCAACCTCAACCTCCTGGCCTCAAGCAATCCTTCTGCCTCAGCCTCCCAAGTAGCTGGGACTACAGGCACATGACACCAAGCCCGGCTAATTTTCTTATTTTTTTGTAAAAACGGGTCTCACTATCGCCCAGGCTGTTCTTAGACTTCTGGTCTCAAGTGATCCTCCCACCTTAGCCTCCCAAAGTGCTAGAATTACAGGTGTGAGCCACCACACCCAGCTCAACAACAGAAAAAAAAAAAAAAAGGCCCCTGTCCCTAGGCGTTGCTGGGTCTTTGTGGGGCAGAGACGGGGAGTGAGTACACAGACGACCATGAGCTGCTAGGGCTGCTAGGGCCAGCAGAAGGTCTGGGTGTGAGTGGGTGGACAAGCCTACCACAGCCAAGACACTGGTGATGGCAGGGGCAGGCCATCACCTGCTTTTGTATATGTTTGGAATTTTTCATAATAATTTTTAAAAAGTCGAAGTGTGGTGGCTCACACCTGTAATCCCAGCACTTTGGGAGGCTGAGGTGGGACGATCACTTGAGCTGAGGAGTTTGAGACCCTGTCTCTACAAAAACTAAGAAAAATTAGCCAGGTGTGGTAGCTCTTGCCTGTAGTCCCAGGTGCTTATAAAGTATAACACACATAGTGGTAACACCGATGAAAACAACCAGAAAGGATGGGAGGGAGGAAGTGGGTGCACACAATGGCAGTGGTGTATCTGTCGGCCAGAGCGTATGGCCGTGTCTGCAGATCTTGTCCCTGCAGCAACAGTAACCACCGCGACAGCAGCAGTCAGCATGTCCCGAGAGCTCACACGGCCACAGGTGCCTGCGTTACATTCCTCCATGCAGACGGGAGCACTGCTCTGGAGGCGGAGCCCTGTGGGCTGAAGCGTGGCTTCCATGGGCCCTTCTGCACACTCATGATGAGAGAGGCTGAGAAGCCAGTGTCCTCCTTGGTTCTAGACGAAAAGGGCTCAGGAACCACTGGCTGAGCCCAGGGCCCCAGGTGCCTTACTCTCCTGAGAGGCAGGGGTGGGCGTCCCTCCCTGACTACATAATCTCCCACACAAGCCCACTGGATACAATGTTTCCTCAGGACCCTGAATGGTGTGACCGACACAAACCCCACGCAGTTATAAAATACCAGCGAATGGAAAGTATTACCATTACTGTCACCACCACCCACCCGGAACATTCTAATTCTATCCCTGAAGCATTCCAATTTCCCTGAGGGAACAAGAAACACAAAACACCCCTTCTGACTACTTATCTCAAGTGACCTTAAGAAACACAGAAAAAAAACGTATGTTAAATTCCCCGTTACCTTGAAAGTTAACAGATCTTTGAAAAATGAGACTGTTCTTAGGTGTTCATCCTATCTGCCTGATTGTTCTCAGGTTCTTAGACGTTCATCCAGTCAGTTGAAAGGTAAGTGTAACCCTCCCCGTGGACCCCCTGCAGTAACAAACTCCAGAAATACGGATGCAGGCAAAAGGGACTGATCCCAAAGTTAGCAGGTCAAGAAAAATGCCCCTGTGGACAAACACAACTGCTCTCAATCAGATCCGGTGTCAACAGGTGTTCACAAGGCAAGGTCTTCCAATTTCAATAGGGAAATGGCTCCCCCTACCGAGCTTTTGAAAAATAACAGCTTCCGGGGACCACTGGGACACCGTGCACTCTTTCTTTTCTCTGCGACTGTCAGGCATCAATAACACAATCTAAAAGGAGACTGAGGCTTGAGAGGATGGGGGGCCTTGCCTGGGTCTCCACACTCTCAGCGGCGGCGCCAGGGCAGCTTCTTCCTGTTTCTTGTCCTGTCCCACCCTCAAGCCAACCTGAGGTCAGCGTCCTACCGGCACTTCCACTCCGTTCTTGCCAGCCAGCAGCCACTCCCAGCAGGCCAGAGCCGTCTCCATGCCGTGTTCATTGAACATCCGGAGGGGACCCCAACACAGATGATGGAGGAGCTGCGGGTCACAATCTGGAACCAAACACACATTCAGAGGCCTCCAACACTCACTGATCCAAACAGTTTCCCCAGGTCAATGGGAGTCTGCACCAGCTGGAGCCAATGATGGCCTTTTATTTACTTTTTACCCATGAGAGATGCCACAGAGATCTCTACTGCGGGAGCTCAGAACTCCAGCTGACTACAGATCATTGCGGCAAACATTGGTTTAGAAACGACCCAGAATTCCACGCTGCCTCCGTGCGTTACCTTTGCTGCTGATGAGCATCGCGGTCAGCTTGAACATGGCCTGTGTGTAGAGCTGAGGACTGCTGCGGTCTAAAGCTGAATTCAGGTCCTGGACCATCATTTTGTTCAGGTCAGACATCTGGCCTGTGGCACCTGAGAACCGAATCATCCCACACACCTGCAAGGAGTATGCGCATCAGCAACGACACATACAATCCCGGCAACGTGGGTGAGGGCTTGGCAGCCACCTGACCACACCTGCAGTAGGCCTGACAGGTGTCTCACTGTCCCAAATTAGAGCTCACTCATGCAGAGAAGCAGGATCATTTCAAAATGGACCACTGCTCACAGTTTTTATCTAAAAGAACTTCTCTTCTAGAAATGCATGTTGGTGCTGCCACCATTATAGACATTCCTTGAGGGTGGGGACCTGGTCTCTCATCTTTGCACCCAGCACTGAGCCCAGGGTCTGACCCCCAGCAAGAGTGCATGAACGTGAGGTGGATGAATACATTTTCTTTCAGACTCAGTTAATGACTCGAACAATATCAGCCTATTTTTTTTTGAGACAGAGTCTTGCTCTGTTGCCCAGGCTAGAGTGCCATGGCATCGGCCTAGCTCACAGCAACCTCGAACTCCTGGGCTCAAGCGATCCTTCTGCCTCAGCCTCCCGAGTAGCTGGGACTACAGGCATGCGCCACCATGCCCAGCTAATTTTTTCTATATTTTTAGTTGTCCGGCCAATTTCTTTCTATTTTTAGTAGAGATGGGGTCTGGCTCTTGCTCAGGCTGGTCTTGAACTCCTGACCTCGAGCGATCCTCCCGCCTCGGCCTCCCAGAGTGCTAGGATTACAGGCGTGAGCCACCGCGCCTGGCCCAGCCTATTTTTAAAGTCAGATATTCTTTTTCCCCCAAGAAAATGTTGCTTTCTTACTCACAAAACTTGCTTGTAAAGGAGATCTGGCTCCTTCCAAACAATAAAACTAATCCCCACAGACAGAATTCTCAATGCCACTGGGTATTCAAAACAATGTGTGGGCCCAGCCTATTTTTAAAGTCAGATATTCTTTTTCCCCCAAGAAAATGTTGCTTTCTTACTCACAAAACTTGCTTGTAAAGGAGATCTGGCTCCTTCCAAACAATAAAACTAATCCCCACAGACAGAATTCTCAATGCCACTGGGTATTCAAAACAATGTGTGGGCCAGGCGCGGTGGCTCACGCCTGTAATCCTAGCACTCTGGGAGGCCGAGGCGGGAGGATCGCTCGAGGTCAGGAGTTCAAGACCAGCCTGAGCAAGAGCCAGACCTCGTCTGTACTAAAAAAAAAAAATAGAAAGAAATTAGCTGGACAACTAAAAATATATAGAAAAAATTAGCCGGGCATGGTGGCATGTACCTGTAGTCCCAGCTACTCGGGAGGCTGAGGCAGAAGGATCTCTTGAGTCCAGGAGTTCGAGGTTGCTGTGAGCTAGGCTGACGCCATGGCACTCTAGCCCGGGCAACAGAGTAAGACTCTGACTCAAAAAAAAAAAAAACAACAACAAAAAAAAAAACCAATGTGGAACAGACTCCGAGGGCGACTCCCAGCGACAGCCTATGTGGTCAGTGGCCACTGTGCGGGGCATAGGCACCTTGCTGAGGCTCCCAGGGAAAGCGGCCAGTGGAATAAGCAAGTGGCAGAGTGCTCGGGGGGAGGTGAGCCCCCTCAGGCCAGCACTGAGACTTGCAGAATTGCCAGGGACCTTAGAAACGGTGCAGACTAGCTTCAGAGTTTACAGACGAGGAAACGGAGGCCCAAGAGTTGCAGCAACTGGTCAGGCTGGAATAAACTGTGGTGTGGTGGATGAGAGCCCTCATCGTGGAGTCTGAAGATGTGGTTCCCAACCCTGCTCTGCCTGTATGACTTGGGAAAGTTACTTAATCTCAGGCGCCTCAGTGTCTTTATCTGTAACACTGGAATAATAGCACATACCTCTCACTGAGTGCCCAGGACAATGCAATGCACGGCATTTAACACGTTTGCTACCATTTAATACCATAAATCACCCAGAATGTGCCAGTGAGTTCCAGGGCCCCATGCCCTTCAAGTCCACCTAAAATGAGTGAACTCCCCATCACCCAGATGCCTCATTCATTTTCCACTGGAAAAGAGACAACTGGCATCAAAATAAGAGGACACTTTGAAGGATCTCGAACACGAGGCCAAGGGAAGTACCTCGCCTGCGTAGCGGTTGCGCAAATTGAGGGACGCCATGAAGTTGGAGTAATCTTTCTTCACACAGGCCGGGCGCTCGGTTAGCTGAGTCGCCTATGTACAAGTAATGATAATTATTTCAGACTGTTGCAACACAATCCTTTTCTCACATTTACCATGGCTAAACCTAAGTGTAATTGAGAAGTACAGTTCACATCTGGAGGTTATTAAAAATCTTCAGTGCTGGCAAGTTAATAAAACAAAATATTTTAAATACCCTCCAGTTTGATATGTCCCAGAAGAGGATTTTTAAAAAAATTTTGATGGAAGAAGTGTTTCTGGAAGACAGTCTGTACTATCAGTGAACAGGCCTTTGCAAGAGAAAGAATCACTAGACTGTGGTGAGAATGACTGTAATCTGTGACGGAAACGCTGTGGACATTGGTGCTCATGGCCATCTCCTCTGTGGGTGTATGTGGTCTGTAAATGTCACTTACAGATGGTAAAGGGTGGCTGAAGGTGACAGCCAAAGCCAGTGGGCTCTGAAGCATGCGCTAGTTGCTCCTCAGTCTAAGGTTTGAGACAGAAAGGGGAATGCCCTGAGTACAAAGGCAACCCCCAGAATGGGAGAAAGTATTTGCAAACCACACCCGCCACTTCCTCCGCCTGAGCCTTAGCCTCCCAGCCTCCCAGCCCTGCTACCTGCCCTCAGGGACCCAGGGTCTCAGTGACTCCCCTTCCCAGCCCAGGCTGGCCACTGCTGCCATACCCCCCAGCCCCTGGACTGTTCCACAGTCTAAGGGGGTCACTGCTCTGCAGGAGGCTTGCACATACCCCGAGCGTGGTGTTCTGCTTGTTGTAGCCGGCGAAGTGAAGAATGCTCTCAGTGGCCATGGCCAGTCCCGTGTGCTGGGACAGTCCTGACACCCAGTTCTGATGTTTGTTCAGATATTCCTGAAATAGAATAAAAACATGCTATTTCACTGAAAGGGGAAAATAAAACTATAATTAATTTAAGGTGTGGGGTAGTGGAGCAAACACCGGGTTTCTGTCCTGGCTCTGCCCCTCGCTGACTAGCTGGGGGACCACCAGTAAGTTAAAGCCTCTCTCTGACTGGCTACTGCTCATCTGCAAACGAGGACAAAGTCAGATTCTCTGAGTGGCTGTCAGGCAGTCGGTGCAGCTTTGCGTCGATGCGGGAGGCCCCTTTATTCCTTCAGCACCTGCTTGCTGAGCATCTGCTATTTGCCAAGAGCTGTATGAGCAGCTGGGGAAATGCACTGCAAAGCCTTGGCCCTGCTGCCCACAGGCAGGCAGTGTGGTGTGGGGCCTCCACTCCCCCACTGCAGCGCCCTTGCTGCCCAGCATGGGTGAGGCAGCAGGAGTGCAGAACATCTGAGTTCACCTGGCCGCCCAGGGGCCAGGCAAATGCACTTAGAGTGAGCTACGTAACTCCCTGCAGAAAAATACACACAGACACGTAAACTCAAAACTGCATTAATGCAACTGGTTTCTGGGGGGCTCCCTGGAGTCTCCCAGAAGCCCATCCATAGACCTCGTGGTGATGGGCACTGGCACTAGTTTAAATGGAAGTACTGACCAGATTTGCTATTAAAACTGGACTACTCTGGCGTGTGGCCTGGAGGGCAGATTCGGGGAGGGCTGAGGCTGGAGACAGGACGGGGAGGTGGGGCTGGGCAGGGAGAGCCGTGCAGAGGTGCGGTGGCAGTTCAGAATGAGTGGGCTGCAGAGGGAGGGAAAAGGTGGGACTGCGGCGGGGTGCCAAGGGGACACCTGGTGGAAATATCAAGGTCATTTCAAGCCTTTTCATTTTCTATTTCCTCCTCAGGCCAGGCCTGCCTGAAAAAGTCAGAGAGAATAAAAAGCTCTATCGGCCCCTTTTTTGTCCACTGAAACTTTCTCGGCATTAAAGGGGGCCTCCCCTCTTATGCCACAGACTTTTCCTCTACCTCAGCCAAGGGAAATCAGATGATTCTAAGTATTAACAGTTTGAGAAACTACCACAGTTTGAAGAATTCTAGTGTACAAATGAGAAAGCTACAGTCATCAAGTGACAGGTGTGGCTTAGTTACAAGGCCCTCCTCAATGCTCAACCTCTCTGGGGAAGGAGGAACTTTACAGCGATCCTTGGCATGACCCACGGTTTCTTGCCAAATGCATTTCCACACAGCGTCTGGGACTCCTGGAGCCAGCTGTTCTATCCTCCTGGATTTCACACCCAGAAACGTTTGGGAACTGGGTTCATCTTAACAAGCGTTGCCGAGGCCAACTTCACGAGCTCCTCCTAATACACCTGCCCTCTGCTAACCCAGATTTCTTCTAGTGGCATTTGTCTTGTCTTTGACCACTGTTTTCTTTCTTTCCAACTTGTCACTCACTTGAACTTTGACTCCTGTTAAGGCGACTTTGTCCTCTTATACACTGTAGCATTTTTGTTCCATCTGTTTGACTGTGACTTTCAACAGAACAATAACTCACCTTGCAGTCATTGGCATTTACAGAAAGACTCCCATGCACCTACTTGTGCTGCTTAGACAGAACTTTAATGGGACGCAAGTGCCTGATTCTGCCTCTGCTCCATCAGCCTTGGTCAGGCCCTGCCCTTGGGCACAGGCGCAGACAACACACTTTGGCCCTTGGAGCTGCCACAGCCTGGCAACCCCCGTGCCCACCAGGTCACCCTCACCTTCTCGCGAGCCAGCCCCCAAGTCCTGCCACAGAGCTGGCACCTTAGCTGGTATGAACGGTCAGGGTTCCTGGGCCACCACCCTCCCCATTCCCTGACCAGCACCCTCCCCCAAGTGGCTCTGAATGCAGAGCAGCCTCTGAGGCATCTATTATAGTCTCAGGCACTGGACTGACATTTCTCTATTTATTCACACTAGTGTTGTATTTTGAGTTGCCTGCATCTGCGTAAAGCTCTTTGGACAGCTCAAAGGAGCTTATTGAGATTGCTTTTTGATGTCTTCAAGAAAGTACCTGCAGGTGGGACTTGGTAACCGTGGGCGCCCACTTCATGGCCTCCTGTAGGATCATCCCGCAGCGTGCAGCGAAGTCCTTCACAATGCTCTGGAAGAGGGTGAAACCGCTTCTCAACAACCTGAGGTCAGTTCATCTGGGCTGAACTGTGTCCCCCCAAAATCCCTATGTTGAGCTCTAACCAGTAGCAGTACCTCAGAATAGGACTGCACCTGGAAGATGGGCCTTTACAGAGGTGATTAAATTAAAAGGCAGATAGGGGCTGGGCGTGGCGGCTCACGCCTATAAGCCTAGCACTCTGGGAGGCCAAGGTGGGAGGATCGCTTGAGGTCAGGAGTTCGAGACCAGCTTGAGCAACAGCGAGACCCTGTCTCTACTAAAAATAGAAAAATTAGCTGGGCATTGTGGCATGAGCCTGCAGTCCCAGCTACTTGGAAGGCTGACACAGGAGGATTGCTTGAGCCCAGGAATTTGAGGTTGCTGTGAGGTAGGCACCACGGCACTCTAGCCTGGGCAACAAAGCGAGACTATGTCTCAACAATAACAAAAAAAGGCAGTTATGGTGGGCCCTGATACAATCTGGCCAGTGTTCTCATGAGAAGAGGGGATCTGGACACACAAAGAGAAGAGCACGTGAGGACACAGGGAAGGAGGTGGCCACCAACAAGCCAAGGATAGAGGCTTCAGGAGAAACTAGCCCTGCTGACACCTTGACCTTGGACCTCAGCCCTCAGAACTAGGAGACATATAATGTCTGTTCCTTAAGCCACCTATCTGTGGTCCTTAGCTACAGCAGCCCAGCAGGCTAGCACAATGGTCAGGTTCTAACCCAATCCCAGGGACAGGGAACTTGTACACACTGTGGTCTGTAGTTCCTGAACAAGGCTGTATGGCAGAACCCACATGAATAGCAGGTCACAGGGCCACTGTGCACCTGTCCTGGGTCAGTGACTGGAAGGGAAGGCAGTTTCAGGGTGGCAAAAATCCTCCCTGGGCTACTTCACTGCTTGGGGAAACTCCCCACTGACTGCTGGTCTGGCTGGGAGGTCCTAAGTTAGGACATGATCCAGCCCCAGGCTGGTGGAGCTCTGAGTGGACTCAAGCTTTGGTCCTGCCAGAGTAATGCCTCTGAGTCAGACCGAGTTGGGGACAAAAGATGTCCAGGACATTGTCCTCATTCGGAGCGATTTACTCTGCCTGTTTTCCCATGGGATAGCACAAAGCCAGAGGCATGTTATGCTACTGCCGCAATAACCAAGAGTCAGTACACTAGGAGAAGTGAAGTCCACCTGCAATCATGCGTGCTCAGTGTAGACAGGAGGGGCTATAAACCAACTGGCAGCTGTAAACCTCTTTGGCAGCAAAACCAAGAACACAGCTGAGAGTCACCATGGCTGAGTGGCCAGAGCACTGGCTTGGAAGGCAGAAGAGCCTAGGGGCAGTCAGCTGCCCGTGCACACAGCAGAGCCTGGCAAGTGCTCGGTCTTCTGGCTGCAGGGTGGGGCCAACACCACTCATACCTCCGACCGCTCAGGACTGGGTCACCTCATGCAGGGCAAGCACCTGCCTGGACACACTCAAGGATCGGTGGTGAAGATGGCCCCCTATGCAGGGGACCACATCAGGCCTACCTCTCGGGCTTCGTACGTGTCGGGAACTGTGATCCGGTAGGGGGCATCAGGAATGTCATAGTAAGGCTGGTCCTTGTGAATATCCTGAAAGCACAGCGAGACTTGCTCTTCTAAACCTCCTTTTCCAAGATGCCACTGCCAAGCCTCTCAGACAGGACAGCAGAATGTTGTCCACCCCTTCCCACCACCTGTCCCATGTATGACGGGCTTCCAGACTTGCTGCAGCTTCCTGGGAAACCCCAGGGTAGAATATGGGCCAATACGCCTCTTGTAGCATGAATCAGGATAGAGGAGTGTGCCATAACATGGAGCGGACAGCGGGAGGGGACAGCAGACACTCACAGCACTCAGCGACAGCGACAGGGTCTGCAGGATGTCCAGCATGGTCTTCAGCACCGTCCCGCTCCAGAGCAGGTGGGGAAACCTGTGCCAAGAGCCAGCTCTCAGGGCCAGGAACCAAACCTCAAGGAAGGTCGGCCTCAGTCGGTGGGGCTCCACCTCAGCTGCCTCCCCTGCGCCACCACAAGCCCACATCTGCTGCTGGCCAGCTGAAGGAGGGAGGTCAGGAGGTCTCTGAGGCAGAGAGCCCACCCTCCTCAGGCTCTCTGCGGGGAAGTGGGTGGTACCCAGTCAGAAATGCTCCCCAGGCCCCTGCCATTCCCATTCCTCAGGGTCAGACACGCCCCAACTGACCTTTTCTGAACCCGATACCAACTGTCCTGGTTACGCACTGGCAAAGCTGTACCCCCTCACTCCCCAAAGCAATTCTCCTAGTTTTCAACCAAGCTCCCCAATATTTCTCACTTCATGGCACAGAAAATGACATTATCTGCATGATACCCTGGGGTAAAGAGAAGAAGGCCTCTTGAAAGCAACAGGCCACAGGCTCTGATGGCCCCAGGGCTGAAGGGGCACTGTCTCTGCACAGCCGTTACTCATCTGCGGCCCACTGCTCAGGAGGCCCAGCTCAGACACATGCCACATGTGTGTCGGACTTGCTTTCATGGCCTCTGGCTGGCTCCTGACCCGCCCTCAGATGGCACTGCTGCCTGTGCCAGGCACACAGCATCTGCGACAGGCTCCAGATCCCTAGACGCCTTCGAACGAGCTGCAGGTAGACTCCATTTGGGTGTCTGCTGCCTCTGGCCTTCACACCTCAGAGAGGCTGGCCAGCCCACCTTCGAGTGTTCTCATCTGTGTGGGGACATGTCTCAAGACGGCCTGCTTTGGCTCCCAGCACAGGGAGTGTATATGGAAAAGGGCCAGTGTGGGCTTTTGTTCCTGAGAAGCCTCCAGAACACATAAAAGACACCAATTCTACCCGGGGACCTCTGGCTGGGTCTTGCTAGGGTGGGGGCAGGGGGGCTCAGAGACACAGGGACATTACACCAGCAAGAGTAATGCAGGAACTGCGGTAACCACACGAAGTGACATTGATAGCTCAGATGAACAGACATTTCTGGACCCAAATTTGGACTCTGTGGCAAACTCACTGACATTTGGTGGGAGGCTGCATCATCCTTGAGAATTTTTACTGTGATTCCATTTTTTTCTGGACTGATAACGTGAGGACGATTTTTTCCTGTACCCCAAATCACAAAAGTTTACACACACGCACATAAAGCATTAGCAGGAAAATGAACTTACTTATCTACCAGACCAGAAAGATACTTGTCCGCCACCCTCCGTATCCTCTTGTGGATGTGGTTGAAGTTCACCAGCAGGAACTGGGCGTGCCGCTCCAGCTCCTCCTCGTTCTCCTTGGTCTTGGCCTAGAGATTCAGAAGAGACAGGTACAGCAGTGCCCTCGTGTGCCTCCAGCAGACAAGCGCTCGCTCACGCTCTGACAAGACTTACTTTATCTGCCATCATATTCAGGAAGGCATCAAAGACTTTGTCTGCAACAGCAATCACACACTGCATCATCCCTGAAACAAGAAGGTTTCCCCAGATCAGGTGCAGCAACAGACCAGAGATCAATCCTGGCTATTTCCAAACTTTTTCTTTTAAAATGACTTTAGACTTACAGAGAATTCCAGGGGTAGCTCAGAGTTCCCACGTACCCTTTACCCAGCTTCCCCAGACACTAACATCTGCAATAACCAGGATGATTTGTTGAAACTGAGAGTCAGACACTAATGTAATATTAATACCATCACCTGAACTTCAGACTTTGCTGGATTTCCCAAATTCTCCCGTTCACATCTCTCTTCTGTTCCAGCAGCCAACACAGGACGCCAGATGGCATTTAATCATCACGTATCCTGATCTCCTCTAATCTGTGTTAACTCCTTAGTCTGTCTGTCTTTCAAGACTTTGATGCTTTTGAAGAACACAGGTATAATATTTTGTAGAATGTCCCTCAATGTAGGTTTGTCCGATGCTCACACATGATTAGACTAGGGTTATAGGATTTTGGAGAGAACACTACACAAGGAATGTGCTCTTACTGTCTCATCATATCTTGGGTATGTGATGTCATTATGTCTTATGACTGGTGAAGTTAACATTGATCATTTGGTCTGAGTTATTATTTTTCCCTTTTCATACTTTATTCTTTAGAAGTGAGTCACTAAATCCTTCCCACACTTACGCCAAGGAAACGCCAAAGAGAATTTGTGGATGATAGTTAAAACCACTACAGCAATTGATAAATATTTTGGAGAAGACACTTTGAGGTTATGTAGATAACTCATTTCTCTTTAAAATTTTACCCACTAATTTTGGGATCCATGAGTGGATTCTGCCTACAGTAGCTACTGTGGAGAGATTTTCTATCTCCCTCATTCCTTCTACTTTTAGTAACTGGAATTCTGTAAGGAAGGCTTGTCCCTCCTTCCCCACATTTTATTTATTCAATAATCTAATCACTTTGGGTTCACGGGTATTTATTTTATTCACTGGGTTATAATCCAATACTATCACTATTTTGTTGCTCGAATTGCTCCAACTTCGGCCACTGGAAGCTCTTTTGGCTTGGCTCCTGTGTCCTTCTGACATGCCCCAATGCCTTTTTTTTCTTCTTCTTAATCAACCCTTTCTCCATGAAGCCCTGTTTCCTTGTACTGAAGAATGGTATTCAAAAACCAAGATCTGAGCACTGGATGTGCTCATTGTTGCACGCATGCATAGTAGGTTGTAAAAAGCAACAGAACCCAGTGAGAATCACAATGCAGATAAAAGAACTGCAATAAAATGCCAATTCATACTCCATAGTGCTGTTCCTCTCTCCACTATTTTTAACCTGCATGGTTATTAACAGGACTGCTCTCTGCAACTGGGCAGAGAGACTAGGCAGGTGCTAACAGCTTTGTACCCTGGGCCCAGCACGCAGCCTGAGACATAAAGAGGCCTTTTTTTTTTTTTTGAGACAGAGTCTCACTCTCTAGCTCACAGCAACCTCAAACTCCTGGGCTCGAGCAATCCTACTGTCTCAGCCTCCCGAGTAGCTGGGACTACAGGCATGCGCCACCATGCCTGGCTAATTTTTTTTTTTTTTCTCTATATATATATTTTTTTAGCTGTCCAATTAATTTCTTTCTATTTTTGGTAGAGACGGGGTCTCGCTCTTGCTCAGGCTGGTCTCGAACTCCTGAGCTCAGAACAATCCGCCCGCCTCGGCCTCCCAGAGTGCTAGGATTACAGGCGTGAGCCACCGTGCCCGGCCCATAAAGAGGCCTTTTATAGCTATTTGTTACCGGGAAAAGTGGGTCCCAACACAGCTCTCAGCAATATGAAAAGAGATCAGTGTGACCTGGAGAGTGGAGAAAGGGTGCTTTCTTGAAACGGTGGGTTGAGAGGGTAAAATCTTATTTTGGGGGTATGTGTTTAGTGTTATACTTTTTTCATATAGCTATTAGGAAATTGAAACTGTAAGTTCCTAATAAATAATCAGATAGTGGTCAGATGCCAATCAGTATCATGTAATAGCATTTAAGGGGATTTTTACTTACAGAAAGGCCTCCTTTTTTTTGCACCTAAAGTTAACTCTGAATTACTAGTGTACTGACTAGCTGGGCAGCTGGCAGGTGAGGAGCAGGCTCTTGTCCTTACGTTCCTGCACAGCCAGGAACAGGGAGGCTTGGCTTACAGAGGCCCTTCCCTTTAGTGGAGCTGCTAGAGTTTCATATACCCTCTCTCCTGGTTGGTTCTAAAAATTCATGAATAATATATGTCTCCAAAGACACTTCCTTCCCATCGCTCATGTTTTAGAAGAGAAAAGGAAGAGAAAAGTCAACTCAATAGCTGCACATTTACTGCTTAACCTACGTACCATGCTCAGAACAAAAACCACCAATTTGAAATCGTGGAAGAATATAAAATCATTTCATTTTGAATCATTTGAAGAGCAAATCAATCCCCAGTACAATTTAATTTCCTCTGCTGTCACAAGAACAGAAAAACAGAGCTAAAAGAGAAGGAAGAGTGAAACATCTAGCTTCAGAAAGGGATATGATTCCATCTATAGATATTCTCCAGGAGGCTGGCAAAATGTGCTAGGTTTTTAAGTCTCTTAGAGGTTGACGGTTTCAATTTTTTTGTTACTTATTCTCCCTCCTGAACCAAAGAATCTCAGGATGAGCCAAATGTCCAGCACAGAACTTAGCACAAAACAGCTGCTGCACTGACCAAAGCTGGCTGGCTGGATGAAGGGACTGGATCAATGAACAGCATCTCTGCTATACCCTCAAGTGGTCCTGGGGCATGTGAGACCCTCTGAGCATCCCCCCCCATATCTGGACTCCTCCAGAAAGAGGTTTCCTTCTGTAGAAACTGTCTGCCTGCACCTCCTACTCCTGGCCTCCACCAGGCTCCCTGCTCATTCTAATTCTTCCCTGACTGCCAGCAGAGGGAGCTTCCAGAACCTTATGCTGTCCTTCCTTGCCAACCCCACTGACTCCCAGCTGCAAAAATACATTCATGCAGCTAATTTCCTGACTCTGGTGTGTATCAGTATGAGGTCTTCTGCAAAGGACTTACTGGATGAAAGTCTTACATAAACCAGCATCTCAGAGTCTCTGGGGTGATTTTTAAAAACATTTCTTCAAGGGTTAATTTTTTAACAGAAGAAAAAAATGGTACCAGAAGTATCTGGAAATAATTTCTCTACTGGCGAGAACAAGTTGATATTATAGAATCATGAATGTGCCAACAGCTTCTGGCATGGAAAGGACTACTCACTACTAGCTGTACTTTATTAATGCTAACTTTGTTAATCTTAAGAATTCATCAATAAGGCCGGGCGCGGTGGCTCACGCCTGTAATCCTAGCACTCTGGGAGGCCGAGGCAGGCGGATCGTTCTGAGCTCAGGAGTTCGAGACCAGCCTGAGCAAGAGCGAGACCCCGTCTCTACCAAAAATACAAAGAAATTAACTGGACAGCTAAAAATATATATATAGAAAAAAATTAGCCGGGCATGGTGGCGCATGCCT
>RJWJ010011908.1:0-33283 GCA_004363605.1 Indri indri | reverse complement strand
TGCCTACAGTGCCCTGAAGTCTTGGATTTTTTCCTACAATTCTAGTTTTAAAATAAAAAGCACTTGTAATATGGGGTCATCTAGAATCAGAACCCAGGGAACTTGAGAGCTTGACATTAGATAAATCATTTCTTCTGCCTAGTCCTCAATTCCCTCACTGGAAATAGGTGACAGGATACACAGGAAGGAAGGGCTGCTTCCTGCTCCTTTCCAGATGAGCTTCCCTATCTCAAGTGTAGGGGTCCTTGCACTGCTAGATTTATGTATGTTCACATCTCTAATTTCCAAGGCAAATTTTTGAGAATGTGAGGCAGACACTATAATTCCCATTGTCCAGATGAAGAAATGGAGAGAAGTGAGGTGACTTGCCCACGGTCATAGGGCTCAGAGTGCTTGGGGGACATGGGCATCTCCTGCTTTCTCCGCTTCCTACTTGCTTTCACACTCAGGCCATGCCAGCTGCTGTTCACAACTACCCTGGCAGCTAGGCAGGGCAGGGCAGGGTAGACAGATGTTCTTACCCCCATTGCTCAGGTGAGTGATGTTGGAACAAAGCCCAGAGAGATGATGTGACTGGGAATGCAGACCCACGAGCCTCATGCCTGGGGTACCCTCAGATTACATCTAGTCCAATCCTGTCCTGTAAGATGAGGATACTGAAGGCCAGAGAAAGAGGAGTCTGGGCCAAGGTCACTAGTTGAGGCAGTGGCAGAGCTGGGTCAGAGACCTCAGGCAAGTGGCTTCTCTTCTCCAGGTCTGTTTCCTCATGGGTACAATGAGGGGGTGCAGAACCCCAGAGGATCATGGAGGATGCAGTGAGATAGGGCACAAAACATCCTCAGCCCAGGGCCTGACAATGACGAAGACAAGATGAGGAGGTGGAGCAGGATGGATGCCCAGTACCACGCCCAAGCCTGATGTCTCAGGGGGCTGGCTGTGGGGGCAGTGGCGGGCCTCAAAGGCCTTGGATGAACCTAAGGGTCAGGGAAGCTGCCAGGGGTGGCGATCCTGCTACATGAAGGGATCTTGCTAAATGAAAGGAGGTGGGGAGTGGCATGTGCAGGTGGGTGGGATGGTAAGAGTGCCCAGCAGGTGGCTGTGGTGCCCCCAGGACACTGCAAGCCCCTCCATGGTAGGAACAGCTTACTGCAGGGCACAGAGCACACATCTTGGCCTCACAGGGTCCTGGGTTCAAGTCCCTGCTCTGCTGCTTCCTGGCAGTGTGACTTCTGGTGAGTGACTTCCCCCTCTGAGCCTCAGTTTCCTCATCCACAAAATGGGCCTATTGTCCCCTCCTCTCAGTGTTTCCTGATAAATGGAAATGGAGGCCCAGACAAGGAATTGTACATGAACACTCAGAGCCACTTAATGTACCATGTCAGCAACTACAAACAAGTCACTCCACGGGTGCCTGTCCATCGGCCAATGTTGGAGCAGTGGGAGGGAGCAGGCTGCCCTGGGGAGGAGGCTGCAGGAGCTGTCAGTGCCAGGTGCACCTGCACCCTGGACTCTGGCGCATAGCAGGGGCTCAGAGGACACTTGCTGACGTGGACCATGGGACTTTGTGGTGGGGGTCTGCGCAAAGCCCTAGGCTGGGGCAGTGGGGAGGCCTGCCTCTGTGTCCTGCTGGCCCTGGAAGTGAGGAGGTGGCCGTCTCTGGGGAGGCCGGCCTGACCCTCCTGCAGGACCCAGAGCCTGCCCACCTTTCCCTGGGTGTTCCTTCCTCCCTGCCCCCAGGCCTCCTCCCTGCTCTCCTCCTCCCTGCCCAACCTGCTCTCAGTGCTGCCCCTGCAGGGTGGGGGAGGGGGCCCTGGTGAGGCCCAGCCCAGCATGGGGAGGTGCCAGGGGGAGAGTCCAGCCAGCCCAGAGGCCTGGGAGGTGGTGCCCTGGCCAGCACTGGATCTCTGAGGGCTGCTTCCTGCTCCTTTCCAGATGAGCTTCCCTATCTCAAGTGCCCTCTACACACAGTGCTCAAACTCACGCCTGTGGCTCATGGTGAGTATCCCCAAGCTGATCCAAGGAAAGGCATATGGGGCTATGAGCATGCCCCCAGTGCCTGCCATTTGCTCAGCAGAGTCCTAGGGGAGGTTCCCTGAGTGAGTAGATGGATGTCCTGGTGGAGGTTGGACTGGTGGTAGTCAGATAACAGGGAAAGGATAGGATGGCCTCTAAATCCAGGGCCTGGCTCCAACTTTCTCTGTCTCTGATAGAGTACTGAGCACACAACACTGAGCTATAGAAGGGAGACTCCATAAAGGGGACCAGAGGAAAATTGTAGGTTAGAGCCATATTGGAGAAAGAGCTCAGTACTCTCTTGGGGCATTGGTTAGCTATAAAATGTTCATGAACAGGGAAGGGACTGAATCGAATCTGTTCTGGGGTGTGAACATGGCCTACTGAAGCCTGGAGTAAGGTGCAGTCCACAGGGATGGAGCTAAGGAAGCTCCCACATAGGCATTGGGCTTCCTCTGCCAGGCCCAGGCCCCAATGATGCACCCTCCTCGTTCTTCAGATCCCTTAGAACTCCACTGTGACCTTTCACACCCCTGGCATTGCTTGTAACCACACTGCCCTCTAAATAAACTTTGCTGAGACTGATTGTCCAAGGAATGGCCCCAGGACTCTTCCAAATCTTCAGCACCTAACATGGCTTGGAGGATCAGCAGAGATCCATCCATGTTACATAGATCTCGCAGACCACAAGGGCTGGGGGAGGCCACAGATCTCTCATCTCTGTCCCCATTTACAAATGGGCAACTGAAGCTCAGAGAACTAAGCCTGTTGGGGGCAAAGCAGGGAGAACACCTGTAGGCTGCCTCTGAGGCCCGGTGTCTTCCTCACGCATCACAGCTGTTTGAATCCCCTCCCTACAGGGCAGTCCTGATCTATGCACAGTATGGAGATGGGGATGTGGGTGCTGATGGGGCGGGGGAAACAAAACCTCAGGGAAGACCTGTGCTTAACCTGGGGGCTTACAGACATATGGGTTGTTCTTTTCTGAGGCTGCAAAGTGGAGCCCATCTACCTGAATGTGGAGGCCGTGAACACACACCGGGAGAAGCCTCAGGTAGGCGGGGGACTCCACGGCCCAAGCTGGTTGTGGACACGCACATGGCGAAAGCCGCCTCCCCCACAGAAAGGCTGCCCCAACCCCACAGAGCCTGGGTGTTTTGCACCAACAGGTGGAATAACCAGCCACCAGAAATGCAGGACCCACAGCCTAGACCTGAGACACCATGGAGATGCAGGGCAAAGGCCTCAGGCTGAGATTCCCCAAGGCGGGCCTGAAAAGAGGGCCAGGATCCAGGCCTGGCTGAGAGAGGAGCCGGGCAGCGAGGACAGGAGGCAGGGGAGGGGCTGGGGCCCTACACTGCTATCTTCTTCCTATTAATCTTGGGCTCTCTTCTCAGAATGTGGACATCACCCGGGACCCTCAGGAAGCCTTGGACACCGTCCCTGCTCATTACTGAGCTTTTTCCAAGAAGTCAAACTGCCTGTGTCCTCATTGCCTTCTACCTTTAGGAACTGCCATCCTTGCTATTCTCCCTACCCTGAGAAGACTCTGGCCTTGGCCTCACTGGGAGAGCCCTGCTACCAGTGAAGAAGCCCTCAGCAGCTCTAAAACAAGTCTCAATTCCTGGCCACAACTAAGGAACTGTCTAGCTCTGGATGAAGTTCTTTCTTTCTTAATTCATATTCTCTGATCAATAAAGACTTCTCTTACTGGCTACAGCAGGAGAATGAGAGGTCATGGTGAGGTTTCTTCCAGTGCTCTCAAGATCCTGATCCTGATCCTGACCCAGCTCTGGTGCTGTGGGGGTGTGGAATGGATGAAGACTTCCTGGAGGGAAGAGTTCTAGGGTAGCACTTCCAAAGATGGGAGAGGAAACAGGTCCTTGTAAGTACCTGTGGGCCTTGTTCCTTGGTGGGCAAGGTGGCTGGGGACATGACACCTTTATCCTTGCAATTGGAGAACAATGTGGCACTTGGGCCAAGTGCTCTTCTCTTCTCCAACTTTTGCTGCCATCCTGATTTCACTGTCCATGTGAATGACACAACCAACACCCTGGCCTCCTGGTCCCCTGACCCCCTCAACTGCAGTGATCATCTTTTCCCCTTCAGCTACCCACTCTATGAACCTTGGCATCATCTCCCCAGTCTGACTTCTTCAATGCAAGCATCCTACTGTCTGATCACTGCCCACCCCCACCCAAGTCCTTACAACTCTGTGTCATCCACAGGATCCCTAGCAGCATGCCTGCACAGAATAGGCACACATGGAGTATTTCATGAATGAACAATATTTGTTGTACTGAATCGAGAGCATAGTCCTTTGGTTGCTCCATTGTCTCCCAACCCATCCTCAGTATTCTTCCATCCCAAATCAGCTTGGATCCTCTTCAGCCACTCTCCATCTGCCTACTGTGGGCCAGGTACCAGTAACCCAGTGGTAAAGAGACAGACTCATACACTTGCTGCTTTTGTTCCCTTGTCCTTCCATCACAAACACCCAGAAGACCCAAACCCTGCATAATCCACATCCCCTTTTTTTGTTAGGATCCACTAAAGGGTTGCTGATCACTGCTTGAAGCAGATCTATATTTATCTGCTTGTATAGCCACCCTTAAATCCTCTTCAAAGTCAGGGTCACCTTCTATTATCTGGCACCCTAACCCATCCCACTTTCTCAGGGAAAGGCTACTTCAGTCAATTCCTGATTTTTCATGTCTATCTCCTGTCCCTCTCTATTGGCTTTTGCCCCACAGTTGATGCAATATGCTCAAGTCTTTCTCTCCTATCCTAAGAAATCCCTCCCTTGTCCCTGTGTCCTCCCCTGGTTACCTCCCCTTCTATCCCTCCATTCTTACACAAATGAATCAAAATGAATCTGTACTTACTGTCCAGAACCCTCTTCCTTTGCCATCTGCTCCAGGCTTTCCCCTCCATATCTTTGTTCAAGCTATTATCTTCTTGCCTGTCATGCTTTCCCCAGGTCTCTATCCTGCTTAAGTCATACTTGCCTTTGAGCCAAAAATTGGAGCCTCACCTTTCCTAAAAAGCTATGCTGATCTCCTGTTTTTCTATGAATTCAAGATGCCACAACTACCTAAGATGTCACTCCACAGCTACCTAAGAACATTAAAAAACCAAAAAAAACTCCAATTCATTTTGCAAATTTAATGTAACTCTGATAGCAAAATATGACAGCATACAGAAAGCAAACAATAAAGCAGAAACAGCAAACAGATTTTTCATAGTATGTCACCCTCAGCTGATCGGTCATAGCTGCTTAGACTGATGTGTGGACAAAGATTCCATGGATGTACCTTGACCCCACGGGAAGGACTGCTGCAATTCATTAGTGGTATCTGTAAACCTGGGGAATAAACCTGAGAACGAAATACACAGGAACACATTTTAGCACCAAATATACTGTTTTCTCATACTTCCCTCATTGCCTCATCTTCCCACCCCACTCTCCCACCCTGGGAGAGGTTTCTTATAACATCTCCCAGCTCTTATACCCATCCTCACGGGCCCTGGTAATGAAAATATTACAATTACCTGAAACCTCACTAGCCATAGGAGAAGCCACAGGCACCAAGGCTGGTGGCCCCACCACCAAAGCCAGCACCAGTGCTCGGTCCACCGCTGAAGCCAGTACCGGTGCTTGGTCCACCTCCGAAGCCAGCACCGGTGCTTGGTCCACTGCTGAAGCCAGCTCCAGTGTTTAGTCCACTGCTGAAGCCATTGGTGCTTGGTCCACTGCAGAAGCCAGCACCAGTGCTTGGTCCACCGCTGAAGCCAACAATAGAACTGGGTCCACTACTGAAACCGGTGCTGGTGCTGGGTTCTCCAGTAAAGCCATTGCTGGTGTTGGAACCACTGCCAAAGCCAATGATGGTACTCAGTCCTCTGTTGAAGCTGGTATTAGGCCCATTGCCAAAGCCATCGCTGGTGCTGAAGCCACCACCAAAGCCAGCACTGGTGCCAAGTGTGCTGACAAAATCAGCATTAGTGCCCAGTCCACCACCAAAGCCATCGCTGGTGACCAGTCCGCCACTAAAGCCAGCACTGGTACCTAGTCCACCACCAAAGCCAATGCTGGTGCCCAGTCCACCACCGAAGCCAGAGCTGGTGCCTAGTCCACCACCGAAGCCAGTGCTGGTGCCTAGCCCACCATCAAAGCTAGCATTGGTGCCTAGGCCACCACTGAAGCCAGCGCTGGTGCTCAGTCCACCACCAAATCCAGCACTTGTGCTTAACACATTGCCAAAGTTGAAACCGGCACTGGTGCTAGGTCCATCACCAAAACTGGCACTGGTAGCACCACTAAAGCAGGCACTGGTGCTAGGAGGGCCACCAAAGCATAGGTAGGTGTTAGATGCACTGCCAAAGCAGAGGCTGGTGCTGGGAGCTCCACCAAAACAGAGGCTGGTGCTGTGAGCACCACCAAAGCTGACACTGGTGCTAGGAGAACCACCAAAACTTATGCTCGTGCTGGGAGCACCACCAAAACCCATATTGTTGCTAGGAGTACCACCAAAGTCAGTAGTGGTACTAAGTGCCCCACTGAAGCCAGCGCTGGTGCTGAATGCACTGCCAAAGCCAGGGTTGGTGCTGGGTGCAACACTGAAGCCAGCACTGGTGCTGACAGCACCGCCAAAACTGGCACTGGTGTTGAGTGCACTGCCAAAGCTGGCACTGGTGTTGAGTCCTCCACCAAAGCCAACACTGGTTCTGGGAGAGCCACCAAAGCAGACACCGTTGCTTAGTGTACTGCCAAAGTCAGTGCTGGTGCAGACAGCACCACCAAAACCAGCACTGGTGTTGAGTCCTCCACCAAAACCAGCACTGGTGCTGGGAGAGCCACCAAAGCAGACACTGGTGCTTAGTGTACTGCCAAAGTTGGTGCTGGTGTGGACAGCACCGCCAAAGCCAGCACTGACATTGGCTACACAACCAAAGCCCACACTGGTGCTGGGAGAGCCACCAAAGCAAACATTGGTGCTTAGCATACTGCCAAAGTCAGTGCTGGTGAAGACAGCACCGCCAAAGCCAGCACTGGTGTTGAGCACTCGGCCAAAGTCGGTACTGGTACTGGGTGAGCCACCAAAGCAGACACTGGTGCTTAGTGTACCACCAAAGTTGGCACTGGTCTTGGGAGAGCCATAGAAGGAGACACTGGTGCTGAGTGTACCACCAGTGTTGGTGTTGGGGGAGCCACCAAAACAGATACTGGTAGTGAGTGTACCTCCAAAGCTGGCACCAGAGCTGGGAGAGCCACCAAAGCAGACGCTAGTGCTGAGTGTGCCTCCAAAACCAGTGCTGGTGCTAAGTGCACCACTGAAAACTGTGCCTGTGGTGGGCACATTGCTGAAGCTCGTGCTGGGGCTGAGTACAGCACTAAAGCCAG
This sequence comes from Indri indri, assembly GCA_004363605.1. Taxonomy (NCBI): domain Eukaryota; kingdom Metazoa; phylum Chordata; class Mammalia; order Primates; family Indriidae; genus Indri; species Indri indri. The sequence continues at coordinate 25,866 of RJWJ010011908.1, read as the reverse complement.
CAGTGGTGCTGAGTGTGCCTCCAAAGCCAGAGCTAGCTCCACCACTGAAAGTGGCACTGGTGTTGAGTGGACCACTGAAACTAGAGCTGACTCCATCACTAAAGCTGGTACTGGTACAAGGTGTGCCACCAAAGCTAATGCTGGCTTGACTGCTAAAACTAGAGCTGGTGCTAGGTGCACCACCAAAGCTAATACGGGCTGTACTGCTGAAGCTGGGATTAGTGCTGGGTACACCACTGAAGGTAATGCCAGCTCCACCACCAAAGCCACCACTGGGGCTGGGTGCACCACTGAGGCTAATACTAGCACCATCGCTGAAGCTAGCCCTGGTGCTAGCTCCTCTGCTGAAGTCGACATTGGTGCTGGCATCTGCATTTTCTTGGGCTCTGCCCTCAATTTCAAATGAAAATCTGTTCCAGGCCTGAGCATCATCACCTAACTCTTCCCTCGTTAGGCAGTCAATATCCATGTCATCCCAATTCCAGGGCCCAGCCACAGCTTCCTCTCCAATCCCCATTTGGGCTCTTGCCTCAGCCCTGGCCTCAGCCTCGGCCACAGCCACAGCTGCAGCTTGGACTTCCATCTCCACTGCCTCCCGGTACTGAGCAGCCCAGTCCTTGGGGTCTTTCTTCTGCACCTAAAATGGGAATTATAATCATTATAAGGAAAATAACTCTTGTAATCATGTATTAAGCACCTACTATAGGGTTTGTATAGAAGTAATAGCATTATTTTTTTAAAATTCCTAGTTACTAGAGCTCTATCATGGGTCAGTCCTGAGATCTAATTTCAGCTATGATAACTTAGGTGCTATACAACCTTGGACAAGTTACTTAACCTCACTGAGCCTAAGCGTCTTCATCTACAATATGGGAAATGATAAGAAAGTATGTTATGAACTGAATGTGTCCCCCCCAAAATCTATATGTTGGATCCCCAACCCCCAATGTGACTGTGTTTGGAGATAGGGCCTTTATAGAAGTAATTAAGGTTAAATGACATCATAAGGGTGGGATCCTGATCCAATAGGATTAGTGTCCTTATAAGAAGAGACACTAGAAAGCTCGCTTTCTCTCTCTGCCACGTGTGAACACAGCAAGAAGGTGGCCATCTGCAAGCCAGGAGGAGAGCCCTCACCAGAAAGTGACCATGCTGGACCTTGATCTGGGATTCTCACCCTCCAGACCTGTGAGAAAATAAATTTCTGTTTTTCAAGCCACTCAGTCTATGGTATTTTGTTATGGCAGCCAAAGTTGATTAATACAAAGTATGAAGAATGAATGAGATGATGTAAACTATATATCTAGCAGCATTCTGGGACATAAATGACGTTCCATATGTTTATATATGAACTTCAGACTGCTCCGTACCTGACCATCCCTGCACATTGCCTGACCCAGCCAGGGGAATCCTATTCCCTTAATATGCCAAACTCAGGCAGCTTTCCTAATACCTTGCATGCAAATTTGAGGACTTTCATCTTGCTAGTCTCATGGTAGGAGCGCAAGCCCCAGAAGAACTCATATTCAGGTGGTCTGCTGTTGGGGACCCTCTTGTACTCCAGGTACCTTGGAGAAAGGAAATGACACTTGTTTTGAACCAAGCAAACCTGTTGTCTAACCACTAGGCATGAAGTAGCAACCTCCTACAAACAAATACTCAATAGCCCCTGGAGAAGGATTTCTAAGGTCCTCCAGCCCCAGACTCATTCCCAAACAGAGTTCATGGTCTCAGCTTCTAATACTGAGCCATTTCCCATTGGCTCTGTGCAAAGGAGCCACCTGGGGTGCTGCAGTGGAGGCATATATAGGGCTTTATATCACAGGAAGGCCACAGTATCCTGCCACCTGTAGGAGTAAACCCAGATTTCTGTTGGGTGTGTTGTAAACAGAGGGGCCATTCTTCAGGTCCCCTGCTCTGAGCACACCCCACTACAAGGGCCTTGTGTTGAGTCTGACCCAGTCCTGGAAAAGTCTGCCCATGGGAATTTCAGGCAGGACTCAATTCTAGAACACAGGGTGCCCATCCCTCTAAAGCTAGTGTAAGAAAGGTGGTGACTGAGCACTTTCTGGATCAGATCAGTATGCCCAGAACACTTCAGGGCCAGACAAAGCCCCCAAACACCACTTACTTCTGCTTGACAAACTCGTCTGTGATGAGCTTCCTTACGTCCCCAAACAGTGAATGCTTCACCCTGAGAATGGGAAAAATAACCTGTGAACACAGATCAGAACTGTCCAGATGAGGGCAGAGGCATTACCCAACATGGAAGAGACCTCTCTAGCACGTGGGGCAGTCTCAATGAGGTGAAGGAAGAAGTGAGCATGTGGCCACTAGAGCAAGCAGCAGATGGCTCTTTGTCAGAGATACCTGAAGGTTTATCTAACATCTCAGCTTTGAACAAACAGAGGACACAGGGGAGAGAGGGAGCAGAGAGTTCAGGACCATTTCCCCATCCACCCACGTCAGAACCCTGGGCCCTCTCCATCAGACCACCAGGCTGATGCAATCCTGGGACCATTCTCTTTTGCCAAAGGACAACATGGACAGCAAGCACTGAGAGAGCCCAATCATACCCAGGGCGCAGCCCCAACTTGCGTAGCACCTCCCAGATGACAGCTGCAAGGGGAGGCAAGAGGAGAGAGGGACAGAAAATGAACACTTGGAATCCAAACCATGGCTACCCATTCAGCTGCACACCAAGCCACTCACCCTCACTGGCCTTGTTGCCATTCATAAAAATGACACTCAGAATCACCATGAGGAGACCCAACTTGGGTGTGTCCTTGGTCCTAAGGGAACAATAGGACAGAGAGGTTTATGCCCAGCAGCCATCTGCAAAAGACACACCAGCCAGCTCACTAGGCTAGCCTCTCCCACATTCCTCAGATATGGGAGAATTCTGCCGAGTCTGTGCTTCAAGCTCCATGTGACCCTGGGCAAGGCACGTAGACTCGTGAGCCTCAGTCTCCTATTCAGCAAAATGAGAAGATCACATCTTCCCTTCCCAGTTCGCCAAGAAGATGGAAGGATGCCTGTCAACCTGGTACAACCCAGGCACCCAGTCAGCGTGAGTCCCTTCTTTCTCTCCCAGCAATTCTAGGCAGGGACCCACTGACAATGCTCCACATGACCCTGGGCAATTTCCCAGCTTGCTCCAAGCTTCACTTTCCATATATATGCAGTAAGTAGGTGAGGCCATGGTAAAGTCTCTTTCATGTGAATCTGTGGTGATTTGCCAGTCTGACTTCAAGTCGAAGCCATGACTCTATTCTTGGTCATTCCTTGTCTGGACTGGTTATCTCCTAGGGTCAAGTCTAGCCTTCCCAGTTAAACTAGGTACTCCTTGAGGACAGGGACAGCATTTTGTCCTTCTCTAACTCCCCACAGCATGGTGAAGGGAGTAAGCAGTACACAAAGATATATGCAGAAAAAAACACATCCAAATCTTTCTTGCCCTTAGAGCATTCTGATCCACCCACACCACGAAGCTCTCCTTGAGAACCACTCTACCAGGGCCTGGCCAGGGACTCAGTAGGAAGAGAGACAAGCAACAATAGGCCTGCTTTCCTGGGAAGCTTCTGGAGAGACAAGGAACCTGACAGCAGGAATGCCCCACCCCAGTCTCTTACAGCCTTCAGTCAATCATAATCAGACACCACTACTGAGCGTAGGGCTCCAATTATGTGTGGGGGCTGGGACACGGGCTTTTGGGGCCCTGTCTTTCCTGACCCCCTAAGAGGATGTAGGGAGAGAGGACAGGGAAGAGCTAGAACCATGAACAAAAGCAGAATCCCCCCTCCCACCCCAGCCCTTTCCCAGCTTACGTTCCCAGTATGCCTGCAGAGGATTCCTGATTGCTGATGAGAATATACAAGCTACTTTGCTTATCAATTTCCTTCAGATTGACTCGAAACATCTGCCAAGTAAAAGAATAGCCTGTGAGATCACAAAATTCAGCTTAGGCATCAATGAGCTTCCCAGGCATGCCGTGGCTCCCCATGTATCTAGGGGTTTTGCGCATGTGAGAAATCAGTGAGATAATGCACATAAAGCACGTAATTAAGTGCCGGCAGCCAGTAAACGCACAGCAAATGTATTATTGTCATCAATGTCATCATCTTGATTAGTGGAAACCTAAGGAGACAGACAATGAGGAATGGAAGGGACAGGTGAGCATCTGAAATACATGTCAGGATGTGTCCAGCTGCAGACAGAAGCTGGAACTAAGTTGGGTGGCTTGCATCCTAGCTATGCTTTTGTTACTGACTTGCTGCGTAACCCATGGCTAGTCCACACTGCTCCCTAGACCACTGTCTACCCATCAGCACAATGATGGGGCTGGACTAGCTGGTCTCTGCGGTTCTCCCAAGAAGGGACATGTACACCTTTGTTTGATTCGAATCCTCCCCATTGCACCCATCCCCCAGGGCAGCCCTTTCACCTTTTCCAGAGCATAGCTTGCTCGTTCAATGATCTCTGGGAAATATTCATCACATTCTTGGATGACATCCTTCAGCATGTCTGCAGGAAGGGAAAAGTGGGAGCAGCCAGGCTGAGCAGGGGCCACAGAGCTACAGCCCTTTTGCCAGTCCTGTGGGGTCAGTGCAGCCAGAGACCTGAACTGTGTTAATGGGAGATGCCAGCCATTGCAGAGTATAAGGGTGGAGAAATGAGAAAACGAGGAGGCCATAAAGGTAAAAGGTTACCCCCAGACCATGAGGGGAGAGGAGAGTGGAGAGATGAGCTCAAGGAGGAGGGTTGGTAGGACACTACCTGAGCGCTTGATGGGGATCTTTGTCTGGTCCTTAACCAACAGGTATTTCACCAACTTATTTGCCTGAGAGAAGAGGAATGGATGGGGAGATCTCAATATGTTTACAGAAAATTTGGAAGGGGCAGAGAAGAGGGCAGGTGAAGAACAGACTGGGCAGCATTGGATTCTTACCCTTTCTTGCAAAATGGCCACATCTCGGTGTGGTGGAGGCCTCCGGCCCCATGGGATCTGCCTGTAATTACTGCCACTTCTCTCATCCCCATTCACATGCCTGGACTTCATCATCAGAAAGAATAAAGATCTAGAGTCACCAGGTGAAGGAGATAGCTTTGTCTCCTCATCTGCCTCCTCCAGAAAGTCTCCTTAAACCTTCCCCTGTAGTGGGGCCTGACCCTGCCATTGGCCGCCCTGAGTCCTGGGCTTATCTCTCATTGTCTCCCAGCAGGAGTTTCATTCCTCTGCTAGGCCAGGAGCAACCCAAGGGCAAGGCCTGAGGCTCCTCCTCTTCCTTTTGACACCACCGATTCTTCTAGGTGGTACCCCTTAGACAAGTCACTTCACCTCTCTGGGACTCAGTTTTCTTATGTGTAAAACTGAGACCTATGATCCTTTGTTGGTAAGAGTTACTTTCAAGACATAAAGATAAAACCTGTACAAACGTACCCAACACAAAGTTACCATGTGGCATGTGGTAACTACTACATAAATACAAATTGAATTACATACAGGTTGTAGCTAAGTGTATGGATGTCTTCTTTCCCCACCAATCTGTGAACTGCCAGGGAGCAGAAACTATATCACATTCTTCTTAGCATCTTCCGTAGCCTATCTGAACACAGGGATTGGCTCAAAGTAAAAAGGTTCGGTTAACTTTTATAGAAGAAATGTACAACTAGAAGGACAGGAATGGAAAAGAAGCACAAAGTCAAGGATGGTGATGTCAGAGATCTCACCTTTCGGTTCCTCTTGCCCTGAGTCCTGGTCGTGGGCTCCAGACTTAAGTGAGCCAGATAGTCATCTGCCAGGGCCTGGACAGCAGCAGCAACCTGAGTCTCAAGGGCACTTATGTTGGTCTGAGCTGTGGCCATCTTGGCCTTTGCCCCTTGGTCACTAATTTGAGTTAGGCTTTCAGTTACCTGAGCCTTAGTGGCAGTATTCTGAGCCCTAGACCCTCTCTTGACCCAAAGGTTGGCTGCTAGTTCTTGGTTTGTGACCATTTGAGTGGCAGGTGGGGACTTAAAGATTTCAGAGGCAAAATTTGGGCCCTTATTGGCAGCCTTCTTGCCCTTGGATTTTTTGGGCCGGATAGCTGCTGCTGAGGCTTCAATCTGTCTGGTGATATTTGGAGCCCCTATATGCTCAATGTCAGTATTTGTGGCCTTAGCAGTTGCCTTCTTGGCTTTACAGGATTTCTTGGTTCGGATGGAAGCTGCTGTGGCATGGATATTGACTGTCTCACTGATAATTTGCCCTTGAGTGGTAGCTGTATAGGTGGCAATTGGAGCCGGTGACATCTCAGTGGCACTAGCTATGGCTTTGTTTGCAACCTTCTTGGCCTTAGAAGCTTTCTTAGGTTTGCTGGAGGCTATCAAAGCCTGGGAATTGGCTGACTCACTGGCAATTGGAGCCTGGATAGTCTGTGAGATGACTGGTAGGTTTAGGACCTGCAAGGGTGACTTCAGCTGTGTAGTGACACCCTGACTGCCAGTTGGGGATTGAGAGCCTTGGGCTGCCTTGGCAGTAACTCTCTTCATCCTGTTGGCTTTCTTAGGCTGAGCAGTGATTGAAGAAGCCTGAATACTGGTTGCCTCAGTGATAGCTGAAACCTGGCTAATCTGGGTGATGATTGGCAAGTTTAAAACCTGCAGAGTTATTCTGGGCTTGTTAGTGGCAATTTCATTGGCTGTTGGGACTGGAGGGGCAGCAGGTGCAGCCTTAGTAATAGTCTTTATAGGGGCCTTCTTGGTCCTGCTTTTCTTAGGCTGGTTGGCAACTGATGAGTCCATGGCCAGAGAGTCCTTGGTTGCCGCCGACAGGGTGTGCATCAGCAAGACACTGTCCTCTTCTGTGGTCTCAGTCTGTACATCTGGAGGGAAGGGAAGCCCCAGGCTCCCAGGGGGAGGCAGAGGGCCCTACACAGTTAGGATTATGATCGTCTGGGCCATGTGACCTCCCTATAGCCCACCCCTTTCCACGAAGACCTCCCCTTCCTCTGAGCAGTGGTTGATTGAAGGGGAATGGGAGAAGGGGAAGCGAGCAAGGGACAGTCAGGCAGGTTTTCCTCTCCTCCCCCTTCACCATGCAGGGGAGGACTCAGACAGGTCAGGCAGGGAATTATGCAGCTACATGGTGGTACAGGGCTCAAGAGCAGTAAGTGAACTCAGGACAGGGCAGATGGCCTGGTGAGAATGCAGAAAGGCCTCACCTGGAATGCAGCCATCCTATAACTGTAGTCATTTCTCTTATCCATCTTTCTGGGAGGCCAAGTAACAGCTGAGCCTAAAAGGAATGAGCCTGAGTTAGGGGAGAATGAGACAGAGGTGGAGAGTCATGAGATGTTTCATCTCACCTATCCTGAAGAGGGGGAGTCTCATCTAACCTTGGGCCCCAAACCTTTGAACTCCTGGATTCTTATACCTAGAAACCCTGGCCATCTCTTTTCCCAGCCCTAGTTCTTTTTGCCTCCAAGAGTCAGCTCTACGACCTCGCCCCTTTACACGCCCCCTACCGCAACTTGATTATGCGCATGCGCGCCGATCAGGGGACGGCTCTCAGGCCCACCGCTTTCCCAAAAGAACCGGTTCTTCAAGACTCTCACCGCGCATGCGCCTTGGTGAAACGGCCAGTCTCTAACCGGTTCATTCCTACATATGCCCCGGCTCTCAGAGCCGCAGAACATCTCCGCCCCACCCCTGACCCGCTGTTTCTAACTGCATCACATCTTGATCGAACCCTTCCCCCAACACCAGCCTCCTCCCTCCGCCCTGCAGTACCACTTCGCACCGCCCTTTCCCAATACGCCCCCTCCCTCTGCTCTGCAATACGTCTCTGCACCGCCCCTTCCCCAACACCACTCCCCACTCTTTCCACGTCTGCAAGTGCCCAGCCCCACCCTTTCCTGCAACATGGATACCCTACCTCCAAATCCAACGGAATAAACCTTCTGTGTATCCCTTGATCTTGAACCCTACCAGGTCCTGTCTTTTTCCCTTTTCAAACTAGAACCAACCAGGTCCTAGCCCCTCCTTTCTCCTTCCTGAATCTGGTCCTTTCAGCTGCTCAATGGGATTCTGCCCCCTCCTTTCTCTGGGTCCCGATCCCTTCTTTCCTTGGCCCAAAAAGGGTCCTGCCCCCTTTCTCCAGCCCAAACGGAGTCCTGCCTTTCTCCTATCTCCATCCTGAACTGTGTCCTCCTCCCCTCTTGCTACTGTCTGAATAGTTTCTCGATCCTTCCTTTCTGTGGTCACAACCAGGTCTGCATCCCTCTTTTTCATGGCCCGAACCAAGTCCAGATCTCTCTTTTCTGTGGCCCAAAGGGGATTCTGCCTCCTCCTTTCTCCCGTGCGAACCAGGTCCATGCACCTCTAAACACAACAACTGTGATGCGGTTAAGTCCCGAACCCCCAGCAGGTTTTCTTCAAACCTTAGGGGCTTGTGGAGTCAGGCACGTCGAAGCTGCATCCAGGAATCCCCCACAGGATCTTCACTAAAGCCAACACCTCAGATCACCTCGTCCTCCTGAGTCCAGAAGGCGTCTGCTCTCTCCAAGCCTCTCCTTAGGTCTGAGCTTATCCCCCCCTCCCTGGCCGGAAGTGGTCCTGCCTGTTTCCGCCTCCAGAGGGGGGTCTCGGTCCCTGCCTGTCAGCCTCTTCCTCTGCTCCCTACTTTCAACTTTCCATTCTCCTCAATGTAACTCCTCTTTTCTGCTCACTACCCCTTATTCATCAATCGCTCCCTCTTATTCTCCATTTGATTTCTCCATTCTCTGCCCTGTATCCCTGTTCCTCTTTGATTCTCCCTTTCTCCCTAGGAGGAATGTGCTTCTCCGAGCTCCCACACCAACCCTTCTTATCCCTACGCTAATTACATTGAGTGTTGTTATACTGTGTATCTGGGTCTCTCTGCCCCAGGAGCTGTCCTGGGGGCAGGGGACTAGGTCATATTCATTTCTACCTCTCAAGTATGACCAGATTAAAACATTTAGATGCTCCAAACACTAAAATATAGGGTGCCCCTACATCATATGTAATTCGGAATAAAAACAGTAAATGTAAAAAAGTCTACAGAAGGTTTTTTATTGATCCCACAATGACTACATTGATGCTTTTTAAAAATATCAACTTATTTTAAAAATATTGTGGGCTGTCTACCTCCTTTATCAGTCCACTAAGCAAGTATTTAGGCCCTTTTGTACCATGGTGTACAGCTTCCCAGTGCAGGAAAAAATTTATGTCATTCATTTATTCACTTGATCATTCAGAAGAGAGCAAGGGAAACTATGCTTATGTCAGATAAAATAGACATTAAGTCAAAAACTGTAAAACGAGATAAAAACATCATTATATAATGATAAAGGAGCCAATTCATCAAGAAGATCTAATAATTATAGATATATATGTACCAAGCACCAAAATATATAAAGCAAATATTAATACATCTAAAGGGAGAGATAGACTGCAATGCAGTAATAGTAGGGGATGTTAATATGCCACTTTCAACAATGCACAGATCATCCAGAGAGAAAATCAGTAGAGACACATCAGATTTAGACCAAATGGACTTAACAAATATATACAGAACATTTCATCCAACAGCAGAAGAATACACATTCTTCTTAAGTGCTCATGGAACATTCTTGGGGATAGGTCATAAGTTAGGCCACAAAACAAGTGTTAACAAATTTAAGAAGACTGGAATCATATCGAGTATCTTTTCCAACTACAATGGTATGAAATTAGAAATTAATAACAGAAGAAATTCCAAAAAGTTCACAAATATATAGAAATTAAACAACATGCTCCTGAACAACCAATGGATCCAAAAAGAAATTAAAGGGGGAATTTAAAATATCTTTAAAAAAGGCTGTTCTGGGGAAGGAGTGGGTGGGGAGGCTGCGATGGCTTTGGCTAGAGACAGCGACTGCTAGGGCACTACGCTGGAGGCTGACTGTCCCGACCAACAGTCCCTTCCTGGTCCAGGTGAGCAGCGGGAAGTTGACTGTGTGTAAGAAGATCATGGAGCTGCTGGGACAGAATGAAGTAGACCACTGGCAGCACAAGTTGGTCGTCCTAAGCCAAGACAGGTTCTATAAGGTCCTGACAGCAGAACAGAAGGCTAAATCCTTGAAGGGACAGCACAATTTTGACCATCCAGATACTTTTGATAGTGATTTGATGCACAAGACTCTGAAAAACATCTTGGAGGGCAAAACTGTCAAAGTCCCAACCTATGATTTTGTGACCCACTCAAGGTTATCAGAGACCACAGTGTTCTACCCTGTGGATGTGGTTCTGTTTGAGGGCATCTTGGTGTTCTATAGCCAGGAGATCTGGGACATGTTCCACATGCACCTCTTCATGGACGCGAACTCCAAAGTCAGGCTCTCTCAAAGAGTTCTCTTGGACATGCACTGAGGACCTGGAGCAGATTCTCACCAAGTATACCACCTTCATCAAACCAGCCTTTGAGGCGTTCTGCCTGCGACAAAGAAGTATGCCAATGTGATCATCCCTTGTGGGGTTGACAATATGGTTGCCATTAACTTGATCATGCAGCACATCCAGGACATTCTGAACAGCAATATCTGCAAATGGCACTGAGGAGGATCCAATGGGCAGAGCTACAAGAGGACCTTTCTGAGCCAGGAGAGAACCTTGGGGTGCTGACCTCTGGCAAACGGTCACACTTGGAGTGCAGCAGTGGACCCCCCTAAGGAGCTACCATATGCTTTCCTTAAGCCTCCTGGGCAGGTCTCCTGACAGGCACATGCTTTCAGGGACTGGGCCTGCAGATACTCACCTATCCCTGAAAATGTACTCACTGCTTCCTCTTGGTATATGTTCCAGGGTGGCATTAGGATCAAGGCCTCCTTTACTTGTGAGTTGAAACCTGGACATGTCATTCAAACTCAGTTTGATAAGATATTGACAGGGCATTCCTGAGGTTCTCACCTGCTTCCCCAGGCTTCAGGAGGTTTAAAAATCTCTCTAGGTCACAGAGAAATGCCACAGAATGTGTAGTAAGCCTGTGATGCTTGCTTCCATAAAGAATGCAAGTCATTTATTGTTGGAGAAACTGAGGAAATATCCTGGACACCATGGCTTGCCTAGTGTTTTCTTCACAGTGAACCCTCAGAGATATGTTTTCTAGTCTGATCTGGTTCACACACACATATAACTAAAAATTTTTATGAGAGAATACTTTCCTTTTTACATGCTATACATCTTAATGTTTTCTATTTTATTCTATTTCATAACACAAGGCTAATTGTGACCTATGAATCTAATTTCATGGTCACACTCAAGGAGTGGCAAACACTGATGTGAGAAGACACAGAGAGACAGTTCCCTCCTCCTCACCTGTGTGTCAAAGGCAGAGAAGAGGCAGGAGCCCTGGGGAATAGCCAGTGTCACACACAGCAGACAGGGCTCTTGCAGTTCAGGCCGCAGGAGCCTGTGTAGCTGGCAGAGCAGCAGCAGTCAGGTCTATCTCGGCTGGAACAAATGGTGTCTGTGCATAGTCCTTCCCAGGCTGGGCCCTCCCACCAAGCGCCAGGAGCCCAGAGCCCAAGGTGCTGTCTCTGGACAAGCCATCCCCAGTGTGGTTCATAGCCATGTCCGGGGCACAGTGCCTCCAGCCAAGGCATGTGATGGATTGTAGAGGTTCCAATGAATGTGGCTGCCCAAGGCTGGCCAGTCTCTTTTATGCCAATCCTGAGCTCATGGCCTCACAAGCAATCTCCTGTGTCTGTGTCCAAATTTGTCTTCTCTCCCACATAATGGCCGTTTCTGTGAAGTACCCCTTGCCATTGTCACAAGCCAAACTGCACAGGCAGCTATGGGCTTCCTTCCATCCAGTATAACTCACTGTAGTTATGCAGACATGAGTTAAGCTGAGGTGAACTCTGGAACTGGTTTCTGATAACTGTAACAGTTTTGTCAAGCTTAGGCCCTTTTGGAGGGGGAATCAATAAATAACACCAAATATGAAAAAAAAATCTATCTTAAAACAATACAAGTCTATAGTAACCAAAACAGCATGGTACCAGTATAAAAGTAGAGACATAGACCAATGGAATAGAATAGAGAACACAGAAATAAAACCATAGAGCTATGACCAATTGATCTCTGGCAAAGCAGACTAAAACATACACTGGGGAAAGCAAGTCCTGTTCAGTAAATGGTGCTGGGAAAACTAGATATCCACATGCAGAAGAATGAAACAGGCCTCCTGTCTTTCGCCATATACAAAAGTAATTCAAGATGGATAAAAGACTTAAATGTAAGGCATGGAACCATAAAATTCTAGAAGAAAAAATAGGAAAAAATCTTCCAGACATTGGGCAAGGCATGGAATTTATGACTGAGACCCCAAAGGCAAATATAGCAACAACCAAAATAAATAAATGGGACTTCATTAAATTAAAAAACTTCTGCACAGCAAAGAAAATAATCAACAGAGTTAATAGACCACCTACAGAATGGGAGAAAATATTAGCAAACCATATATCCAATAATGTACTAATATCCAGAATATACAAATAACACAAACAAATCAGCAAGAAAAAAACTATATTAAAAAGTGGACAAAAGACATGAATAGAAGTGTGTCAAAAGAAGACAAATGGCCGAGAAATATATTTTAAAATGTTCAACATCATTAATCATCAGGGAAATGTAAATTAAAGCCACAGTGAGATACCGCCTTGCCCTGTCAGAATGACCATTATTAAAAAGTCAAAAAACAATAGATGCTGGTATGGATGCAGAGGGAAAGGAATGCTTATACACTATGGGTGGGACTTCAAATTAGTACAACCTTTATGGAAAATAGTATGGCAATTCCTCAAAGAAATAGATTCTGACTTACCATTTGATCCAACAATCCCACTACTGGGTATTTACACAAAGGAAAAGAAGTCATTTTATCAAAAAGACACCCGCATTTGAATGTTTGTTGCAGCACAATTGACAATTCACAATTGTAAAGGTGTAGACTCAATCTAAGTGCCCATCAATTCATGAGTGAATAGAGTGGATAAAGACAATGTGATACACACACACCGTGGAGTACTACTAAGCTATAAAAAGGAATGAAATAATGTCTTTTGCAGTAACATGGATGGAACTGGAGACCATTATCCTATGTATGTCAAGAATGGAAAAACAAACACCACATGTATTCTCTAATAATTGGGAGCTAAAAGATGGGCACACATGGGCACAAGGAAATATAAAGGACATTACAAACCAGGAAAGGAAGAGAGTGGGAGGGGGTGAGGGATAAAAACTTACCTCTAAGGTACAATGAACACTATTCTGGTGATGGGCACACCAAAAGCCCTGACTTAAGCATTATACAAGGTATCCATGTAACAGAAACATTTGTACCCCCTTAATATTTTGAAATTTTAAAAAAGAAATTAAATTAAATTAAAATATCTTAAAACAGACAAAAATGGATGCACAACATACCAAAATTTATGGGATGCAGTAAAAGCAGTTCTAAACAGGAAGTTTATAAGAATTAATGCCTACACCAAAAAGAAGAAATATCCCAAATAAACAACTTAATGTTACACCTCAAGGAACTAGAAAAAGAAGAACAAACTGATCTCAAAGTTAGTAAAAGGAAGGAAATAATAAATATTAGAACAGGAATAAATAAAATAGAGATTAGAGAAACAATTGAAAAGATCAATGAAACTTAGAGTTGGATATTTGAAAAGATAAGCAAAATCGATAAACCTTTAGCTAAATCAGCTAAAGAAAACTAAGACAAGATGCAAATAAAGTCAAAAATGAAAGAGGATACATTATAATTGATACCAGAGAAATGCAAGAGAAAATAAAACACCACTAAGAATAATTATATGCCAAGAAATTGGACAATCTAGAAAAAATGGGTAAGTTCCTAACATATACAATGTACTAAGACTGAATCATGCAAAAATAGAAAATCTTAACAGGCCAATGACAAGGAAGGAGATTAAACTAGTAAGAAAAAGTCTCCCATCAAAGAAATCCCAGGACCCAGTGGATTGACTACTGAATTTTACCATTTAGAGAGGAACTAATATCAACCCTTTTCAAACTCTTCAAAAAAATTGAAGAGGGGGAAATACTTCCAAACTCCTTTTACAAGGCCAACATTACCCTGATACCAAAGAATAGTACAAGAAAAGAAAATTACAGGCCAATATACCTGATGAACACAGATGCAAAAAATCCTTAACAAAATACTAGCAAACCAAATTCAACAGCACATAAAAGGGTCATTCACCATGATCAAGCGGGATTTATCAAAGGGATGCAAGGATGGTTCAACAGACACAAATCACTAAATTTCATAAACCACATTAAAAGAATGAAGGACAAAAACTATATGATCATCTCAATAGATGCAGAAAAGGCATTTGGCAAAATTCGACAAATGTTCATGGTTAAAAATTCTCAAAAAATTATGTACAGAAGGAGTGAACCTCAACACAATAAAGGCCATATATAACAAGCCCATAGCTAACATAGTATTCAACAATGAAAAGTAGAAAACCTTTTCTCTGAGATAAGGAACAAGACCAGGATGCACACTCTCACCACTTCTGTTCATCTACTACTGGAAGCTGAGTCAGAGAAATTAGGCAAGAGAAGGAAATAAATTTCATCCAAATTGGAAAGAAAGAATTTAAATTGTCCCTGTTTTCACATGACATCATCTTCTACATATTAACAGAAACCCCAAAGAATCCACCAAAAAGCTGTTAGAACTAAAAAATGAACTCCAAAAACATACACTGGGGAAAAGAACTCTTATTCAATAAATGGTGCTGGGAAAATTGGATAGCCACATGTAGAAGACTGAACCAGGATCCACACCTTTCACCTCTCACAAAAATCAACTCACGGTCTATAACAGACTTAAACCTAAGACATGAAACTATAATAATTCCAAAAGAAAATGTTGGAAACACTCTTCTAGACATTGGCCTAGGCAAAGAATTTATGAAGAAGACCCCAAAAGACAATCACAGCAACAACAAAAATAAATAAATGGGACATGATCAAATTAAAATCTTCTGCACAGCCAAGGAAACTATCACAAGAGCAAACAGACAATCTACAGAATGAGAGAAAATTTTTGCATGCTACACATCCAATAAAGGGCTGATAACCAGAATCTATTTAGAACTCAGGAAAATCAGCAAGGAAAAACCAAACAACCCTATCAAAAAATGGGCAAAACATGAACAGAAACTTTTCAAAAGAAGACAGAATAATGGCCAAGAAACATATGAAAAAATGCTCAACATCTCTAATCATCAGGGAAATGCAAATCAAAACCACAATGAGGTATCACTTATCTCCAGTGAGAATGGTCTCTATTAAGAAGTCCCAAAACACTAAATGTTGGCGTGGATGCGGAGAGATAGGAACACTCATACACTGATGGTGGGACTGCAAACTAGTGTAACCTCTGTGGAAAACAATATGGAGATACCTTAAAGAGATACAAGTAGAACTACCATTCAATCCAGCAATCCCATTACTGGGCATCTACCCCAAAGAACAAAAGTCACTCTATAAAAATGACACTGCACTCGCATGTTCATAGCAGCACAATTCACAATGGCAAAGATGTGGAAACAACCCAAGTGTCCATCAATACATGAGTGGATTAATGAAATGTGGTATACGTATACCATGGAGTACTATTCAGCTATAAGAAGCAATGGTGATATAGCACCTCTTGTATTCTCCTGGATAGAGCTGGAAAAATAAGCACCACATGTACTCACCAGCAAATTGGTTTCACTCATCAACACCTAAGTGCACATATAAGAATAACATTTATTGGGTGTTGGGCAGGTGGGAGCGGGGAGGAGGGCATGGGTATATGCATACCCAATGAGTGCAATGCACACCATCTGGGGGATGGACATGCTTGAAGCTCTGACTTGGGGGGGTCATACACTGCTGGTGGGACTGCAAACTAGTGCAACCTCCATGGAAAGCAATATGGAGATACCTCAAAGAGATACAAGTAAATCTACCATTTGATCCAGCAATCCCATTACTGGGCATCTACCCAAAAGAACAAAACACATTCTATAAAAAAGACATCTTCACTCGAATGTTCATAGCAGCACAATTCACAATTGCAAAGATGTGAAAACAACCCAAGTGCTCTTCAATACATGAGTAGATTAATAAAATGTGGTATATGTATATCATGGAGTTCTACTCAGCCACAAAAAAACAATAGTGATCTGGCACCTCTTGTATTATCCTGGATAGAGCTAGAGCACAGTCTACTAAGTGAAGTATCACAAGAATAGAAAAACAAGCACCACATGTACTCACCATCAAATTGGTTTTAAATGAGCAACACTTATGTACACATATAGTAGTAACATTTATTGGGTGTCAGGTAAGGGGAGAGGAGAGAAGAGGATGGGTATATGCACACCTAATGGGTGCAGTGCACACCGTTTGGGGGATGGACACGCTTGAAGCTCTGACTTAGGTGGGGCAAAGGCAATATACGTAACCTAAACATTTGTATCCCCATAATATGCTAAAATTAAAAAAAAATAAATAAAAAATGAACTCAATAAATTTGCAAATTATAAAATCAACATACAAAAATCAGTTGTATTTCTGTAAACTAATGACAAATTCTACAGAAAAGAAATCAAGAAAACAATCCCACTTATGATAGCATCAAAAAAATGAAATACTCAGGAATAAATTTAACAAAGGAGGTTAAAGGTCTGTGCACTGAAAACTGTAAAAAATTGATGAAAAAATAAAGAAGACAGAAATAAATGGGAAGACATCTTATGTTTATGAATTGGAGAATTAATATTGTTAAAATGCCCATTCCACCCAAAGTGATCTACAGATTTAATGCAATCCTTATCCAAATTCCAATGACATTTTGCATGGAAATGGAAAAAGCATTTCTAAAATTCATAGGGAATCACAAAAGACCCTGAATAACCAAAGTAATCTTGAGCAAAAAGAAAAAAGTCAGAGGCATCACACTTCTTGATTTCAAAATCTATTACAAAGCTATAGTAATGAAAACAGCATGGTACTGACATAAAAACAGACACATAGACCAATGGAACAGAATAGACAGCACTGAAATAAATCTACACCTTTATGGTCAATTGATTTTCACCAAAGATTCCAAGAACACACAGTGGGGAAGGACAGTCTCTTTAACAGATAGCATTGGGAAAAGGGGATATCCATAGGCAGAAGAGTGAAATTAGACCCTTATCTCATACCACATACAAAATCAACTAAAATGGATAAATACTTAAATGTAAGACCAGAAACTGAAAAACTGCTGGAAGAAAACACAGGGAAAAAACTCCATGGCATTGCTCTTGGCAATGATGTCATGGATATGACACCAAAGTCACAGACAACAAAAACAAAAATAAACAAGTGGGACTGTGTCAAACTAAAAACCTTCTG
Source organism: Indri indri (assembly GCA_004363605.1). Taxonomy (NCBI): domain Eukaryota; kingdom Metazoa; phylum Chordata; class Mammalia; order Primates; family Indriidae; genus Indri; species Indri indri. Next base: position 8,385 of record RJWJ010011908.1, on the reverse strand, counting down.
CACAGCCAAGGAAACAATCAACAGAGTGAAGAGAAAACCTATGTAATGGGAGAAAATATTTGTACACCATACATCTGATAAGGGTTTAATACCAAAATATATAAAGAGCTCACACAACTCAATAGCAAGAAGACAAATAACGCAATTTAAAAATGGGCAAAGGAACTGAATATACATTTCTTAAGAGAAGACATACAAATAGCCAACAGGCATATGAAAAATTGCTCAACATCACTAATTATCAGGGAAATACAAATTAAAACCACAATGAGATATCATCTCGCACACATTAGGATGACTATTATCAAAAAGACAAAACATAACAAGGGTTGTCAAAGATATGGAGAAGCAGGAACGCTTATACCTTCATAGTGGAAATATAAATTAGTACAGCCAATGTGGAAAACAGTAAAGAGGTTCCTGAAAAATTGAACTACCATATGATCCAGCCATCTCACTACTGGTTATGTACCTAAAGGACATGAAATCAGTATGTCAAAGAAATATCTGCACTCCCACGTTCACTGAAGTATTATTCACAATAGCCAAGATGTCCACCTAAGTGCCCATCAACAGATGTATACAGAAAGAAAATGAAGTATGTATGTGCAAGAGAATATTATTATTCAGCCTTATAAAGAAGGAAATCCTATCATTTGCATCAACATGGATGAACTTTACTACAAGGCTACAGTAACCAAAACAACATGGTACTGGCACAAAAAGAACAGAGATATAGACCTTTGGAATAAGACTGAGAACCCAGATATAAAACCGTCCTCATATTGCCATCTAATCTTCAACAAAGCAAACAAAAATATACATTGGGGAAAATAATCTCTATTCAGTAAATGGTGCTGGGGAAACTGGATATCTACATGCAGAAGATTGAAACTGGATCCCCAACTCTCACCTCTCACAAAAATCAACTCACAGTGAATAACAGACTTAAATCTAAGGCATGAAACCTTAAGAATCCTGGAGGAAAATGTAGGGAAGACTCTTGTAGAAACCAGCCTAGGCAAAGAATTTATGAAGAAGACCCACAAAGCAATCACAGCCACAACAAAAATAAATAAATGGGATCCCATGTAATTAAAAAGCTTCTCCACGATTCAGGGGGAGAAGCCAAGATGGCGGATGAGAATATCCACCAATCAGAGTGTCTTTGCAAAAAAGACAGATTTTAAAAGAAAGTGAAAAAAATAAACTAGCAGAAAAACATAGATCAGGTGAGGGTCAGAAGGAAGGGTGCCTGAAACTACAGGAGACTCCACAGGAAGACGTTACAGAGGACAACTGGAAGGAGAAATGTCCCCAAGAGGCTTGGAGACCAGTAACAAGTGTAGGTGGAGCAGTTAACTTTCCCCTCCCTTGCATCTCGGACTGTTGGTGGGCTCCTGAGCGGTTGGAGAGACCTGCCAACACCAGCCCAGAGATGACCGCCGCCGGTGAGCAGTGAGCCTCTTGTGGACACAGTGCCGGGCTCCCAGCTCACTCGGGGCACCTCGCCATGCGTAGACCCAAGCCTATCGGCAAAGGCCACATTACTCCATTCTCTCTTTCCCCTTCCCTACCCATGGTTGCCCAGAGAGACAATTTAGCCATGACACGGAGGCATCTCCAAGGAACGGGATCTTTCCTTTTGGGGACCTACAACAGACTGAGGGGTACTCAGACTGCAAGCTCCTTACCCTCCAGCCCTCCCAGGTGCTGCTTGCCTGGTGACTCCAGGAGAGTGGGGCAAATCCCGAGGTGGAGTAAAATCAATCCAGCTTGGGCACCCTGTAGGTGATTCGAGACCAGCACCCCTCCCGCTGGCAGGGTCAGGGATTGATCTACAGGGCCCAGGGAACAGGACTACAGACCAGATCCTGTACACCCAGGTAACGATCACACTGCCCTAGGGCACAGAAGGGAGATCTGTGAAAGACCCTACTGGGGAGTGTGTGCCTTCAGGTGCAGATCAGCGTGCCTGAGTGGCAACTCTCCTCCCAAAGGAGTGCTGTGCAACCAGCTCAGGCTGCGATCCTGGGCAGGGAACCTCCCGGCCCACATCACATCCCGGGGAGATCCATTGGCCTGAGGTCCTGCCTGTTGGCAGAAGCCTGGGAGAGACCAGGGAGAGAGGGAGGGAGTAGGGGAGCTAGACCTGCTCCAGAGTGCAGGTCTCAGACAGCCCCACCCCCCAAGCCCAGACATTTTGTCTGAGTGGAGCCATTTTACCACCTCCCAGCAGGTTTGCATAGAAGCAAAGAACAGACCTTTGACGCCTGCTAACAGCATTTGTGGAGCCTGAGGGCAAGCTTATCCAACCCAGTCCCGCCCAGACCCACTCCCAGACCTGCCCCCACCGAGGGGGAGAATAAGGACACAACTGGAAGGCCCAGGGTCCCACCCACCACCCGAGGCACAAGAGGGTCACTCCAGAGGAACAAGAGCTGGCTACAGGACGCAAAAACAGCACTGCAGCTCGCTCTTCCCAGCAAGTGACACCTACTGACAGGGAGATCATTCTGCACACCCTTTTACTGCATCTACTGATTCATCATAAAGGGTGTGGTCGAATCTCAGCCACAAACGCCACCTACTGGCTCAGAGACTAAACAGGGTGTGTCATTATCCAAACGAAAATCTAAATGCAAGAAGGGACAACTGATCCAGATGGGAAGGAACCAGCGAAAGAACTCTGGAAGTATGAAGACTCAAACGGAAAGCACACCCCCAAAGAGGAAGCACAGCTCCCTAGCAATTGACATTAACCAAACTCAGAACACTAAAATGACAGAAAAAGAATTTCAAACATGGATTGTAAGAAAACTCAATGACATGCAAGAAAAAATGGATTACCAACACAAAGAAATCGCAAAAAAAAAAAAAATCCAGAACTTGGAAGAAAAATTCACTAAAGAACTTGAAATATTAAAGAAAAATCAAACTGATCTCCTGGAAATGAAGGACTTATTCAGGGGACTACAAAACACAGTGGAAAGCCTCGAGAACAGGGTAGACAAACAGAAGAAAGAATCTCAGAGATTGAAGACAACTCTTTCCAATTAAACAAGTCAGTCACAGAGATCGAGCAGAAAATTAAGAGAAAAGAAATAAGCCTACAAGAAATGTGGGATTATGTGAAAAAACAGAACATGAGGGTGATAGGAATTCCGGAAGGTGAAGAAGAAGACACTCAAGGGCTGGATAAGCTATTTGAAGAATTAATAGAGGAGAATTTCCCAGGCCTTGCTAAAAATCTAGATATACAGGTACAAGAAGCTCAACGGACCCCAGGGAGATTCAATGCAAATAGGAAGGCACCACATCATGCAGTCATCAGATTGACCAAAATATCCACTAAAGAGGCCCTTCTACGAGCTGTAAGGTGAAAGAAACAAGTAACATACAAAGGAAAGCCCATCAGAATAACTCCAGATTTCTCAACTGAAACCCTACAACCAAGAAGAGACTGGGGCCCCATTCTCACTCTTCTGAAACAGAATAATGCCAAGCCTAGAATCTTGTAGCCTGCAAAACTAAGTTTTATATATGAAGGAGAAAAAAAGACATTCTCAGATAAGCAAAGACTGAGGGAATTCACCAAGACAAGACCAGCTCTCCAAGAAGTACTCAAAACAGAATTACACAGGAGCAGCACAATAAACACCCACGAATGTGAAACCACTCAAAAGTTAAAGATCAAAGGCTAGATTCCACAATGGCTCAAGAGAGAAAACAAAGCAACGAAATGCAACCCAACAAAATGAACAGTAATTCACCCCACTTATCGGTTCTCTCAATAAATGCGAATGGTTTGAACTGCCCTCTCAAGGGACATAGGCTGGTTGAATGGATAAAAAAAAAACAAGCCGAGCATCTGCTGTCTCCAGGAAACGCATCTAACCTGCAAGGATGCATTTAACTCAAAGTAAAGGGGTGGAAGTCAATATTTCAAGCAAATGGAAGCCAGAAGAAGGCTGCTGTGGCAATTTTGATCTCAGATAACTTAGTTCTTAAATCGACAAAAGTAATCAAAGATAAAGAGGGTCACTATATAATGGCGAAGGGTACAGTTCAACAAGAAGACATATCAATTCTAAATATGTATGCACCCAACTTAGGTGCACCAAGATTCATAAAGCAAACTCTACTTTATCTAAACAAATTGATAGACAGCAACACCATAATAGTCGGAGATTTCAACACCCCACTGACAGCACAGGACAGATCCTCCAAACAGAAAATTAACAAAGAAATAATGGACTTAAACAGAACTCTAGAACAAATGGGCCTGACTGACATCTACAGGACATTCTACCCAAAACCATTGAATATACATTCTTCTCATCAGCTCATGGGACATTCTATAAGATTGACCATATTCTAGGACACAAAGCATGTCTCAAAAAATTTAAAAACATAGAAATCATACCATGAATCTTCTCAGATCACAGTGGAATAAAAATAGAAATCAACCCTCACAGAAACTCTCATCTCTACACAAAGTCATGGAAATTAAACATTCTGCAGAATGATTCCTTCAAAAACGAGGAAGTAAAGATGGAAATCAAAAGATTCTTTGAACTAAATGAAAAAGGTGACACAAGTTATAAAAATCTGTGGGACAGAGGCAAAGCAGTCCTGAGAGGAAAGCTTATTTCCATAAATGCCTATATCCAAAACTCAAAAAGATCACAAAAGACAACCTAATGAATCAACTCAAAGAACTGGAAAAAGAAGAACAGACCAACCCCAAACCTAGCAGAAGAAGGGAAATTAATAAGATCAACTCAGAACTAAATGAAATTGACAACAGGGAAGCTATACAGAAGATTAATAAAACAAAAAGTTGGTTCTTTGAAAAAATAAACAAAATTGACACACCTTTGGCTAACCTAATGAAAAACAGAAAAGAAAATTCTCTAATAAGCACCATCAGGAACAAAAAAGGAGAAGTCACAACTGATGCCATGGAGATTCAAGATATAATTTACGAATATTACAAAAACCTTTATGCATACAAACTGGAAAATGTGGAGGAAATGCACAACGTTTTAGAAACACACAGCCTCCCTAGGCTCAACCGGGAAGAAACAGAATTCCTGAACAGACCACTATCAAGGACCGAAATTGAAACAGCAATAAAAAACATTCCAAAAAAGAAAAGTCCTGCACCAGATGGTTTCACACCCTAATTTTACCACACCTACAAAGAAGAACTGGTGCCTATCCTTTATAAATTATTCCACAGCATCGAGAAGGATGGATTCCTCCCCAGCACATTTTATGAAGCCAACATAACCCTGTTGCCAAACCCAGGAAAGAACACAACAAAAAAAGAAAACTACAGACAAATATCCCTTATGAATATAGATGCAAAAATTCTCAACAAAATTCTAGCTAACCGAATCCTGGTGCTTATTAAGAAAATAATCAATCATGACCAAGTGGGCTTCATTCCAGAGATGCAGGGATGGTTCAACATACGCAAATCTAGAAACGTAATTCACCACATAAACAGAAGCAAAAACAAAAACCATGTGATTCTCTCAATAGACACAGAAAAAGCATTTGACAAAATTCGACACGAGTTTATGATAAGAACACTTAACAAAATAGGCATAGATGGGGCTTACCTAAAAATGATACAAGCCATTTACGACAAACCCACAGCCAACGTGATACTGAATGGGGAAAAATTAAAAGCATTCCCACTTAGAACTGGAACCAGACAAGGTTGCCCACTATCACCACTTCTATTCAACATAGTGCTGGAAGTCCTGGCCACAGCAATCAAACAAGAGAGTGGAATTAAAGGCATACGAATGGGTACAGAAGAGATCAAACTCTCACTATTCGCTGATGCCATGATATTACATCTAGAAAACCCCATGTATTCAACCAAGAGGCTCCTGGAATTGGTAAATGAATTCAGTAAAGTCTCAGGACATAAAATCAATACACACAAATCAGAGGCTTTCATATACGCCAATAGCAGTCATACCAAGAACATAATCAAAGACTCAATTCCCTTCACAATAGCAACAAAGAAAATAAAGTATCTAGGAATATACTTAACTAAGGAGGTAAAAGACCTCTACAGGGAGAACTATGAAACATTGAGGAAGGAAATTGCAGAGGACATAAACAGGTGGAAAATCATACCATGCTCGTGGGTCGTCAGAATCAAAATTGTTAAGATGTCTATACTACCCAAAGTGATCTACAGATTCAACGCAATCCCTATTAAAATGCCAACATCATTCTTCACAGATGTAGAAAAATTAATTCTATGCTTCGTATGGAACCAGAGAAGACCCTGCATAGCAAAAACAATTCTAGGCAGTAAAAACAAAATGGTAGATATCAACTTACCAGACTTCAAACTTTATTATAAGGCTGTAGTAATCAAAACAGCTTGGTACTGGCACAAAAATAGACCCATTGACCAGTGGAACAGAACTGAGAACCCAGATATAAAACCATCCTCATAAAGCCACCTAATCTTTGACAAAGCAGACAAAAACATACACTGGGGAAGAGAATTCTTATTCAATAAATGGTGCTGGGAAAACTGGATAGCTACATGTAGAAGACTGAACCAGGATCCACACCTTTCACCTCTCACAAAAATCAACTCACGCTGGGTAACAGACTTAACCCTGAGGAGTGAAACTATTAGAATTCTAGAGGAAGATGTTGGAAATACTCTTCCAGACATTGGCCTAGGCAAAGAATTTATGAAGAAGACCCCAAAGGCAATCGCAGCAATGACCAAAATAAATAAATGGAACCTGATCAAATTAAAAAGCTTCTGCACAGCCAAAGAAACTGTCACAAGAACAAACAGACAACCTACAGAATGGGAGAAAACTTTTGCATGCTACAAATCCGATAGAGAGCTGATAACTAGAATCTACTTAGAACTCAGGAAAATCAACAAGAAAGAATCAAACAACCCTATCAAAAAGTGGGCAAAGGACATGAACAGAAACTTTTCAAAAGAAGACAGAATAATGGCCAAGAAACATATGAAAAAATGCTCAACATCTCTAATCATCAGGGAAATGCAAATCAAAACCACAGTGAGATATTACTTATCTCCAGTGAGACTGGTCTTTATCAAAAAGTCCCAAAACAATAAATGTTGGCGTGGATGCGGAGAGATAGGAACACTCATACACTGCTGGTGGGACTGCAAACTAGTGCAACCTCTGTGGAAAGCAATATGGAGATATCTTAACGAGATACAATTAGAAGTACAATTCGATCCAGCAATCCCATTACTGGGCATCTACCCAAAAGATCAAATGATACTCTGTAAGAAAGACACCTGCACCCGAATGTTTATAGCAGCACAATTCACAATTGCAAAAATGTGGAAACAACCCAAGTGTCCGTCAATACATGAGTGGATTAATAAAATATGGTATATGTATACCATGGAGTACTGTTCAGCTTTAAGAAACAGTGGTGATATAGCACTTCTTATGTCCTCCTGGATAGAGCTGGAACACATTCTACTAAGTGAAGTATCCCAAGAATGGAAAAACAAGTACCACATGTAGTCACCCTCAAATTGGTATTAACTGATCAAGACCTAAGTGCACATATAAGAATAACATTTATTGGATGTCGGGTGGGGGGAGGGGGGAGAGGGGACAGGTATATCTATACACAAAGAGTGCAATGCGCACTACCCAGGGGATGGACACGCTTGAAGCTCGGACTTGGTGGGGGAGGGGGCAAGGGCAACATACGTAACCTAAATGTCTGTACCCCCATAATATGCTGAAATAAAAAAAAGACTGCAGCTATTAAATAAGTGTTTTATATTCTGCATTTCTATTCTTATAGGGGTGAGGCAGAAAGCTTTATTCCTCTTCAGAACTGAAAAAGTTATGAGTAACTTTCATGACGGCCTCCCAGAAGAGATAGAGAGGCAAGTAGGAGATAGCCTTTTAACAGCTCCTTGTAGGCCTCCTATCATCTCACATTCTGGGTTAAATATTTACCCTCATACATTATTATAGTGTCTGTCCTAACAAGATAGCATGCTTCTCATAATCCATAACTCAAAAACTAAAGTAAATCTTTTTTTTTTATTGTTTGTTGTTTATAGGGGTACAGGTGTTTAAGTTACGTATGATGCCCTTGCCCCCCCTTCCCCCCAAGTCCCAGTCCCAAGCATATCCATCTCTCGGAGGGTGCGCATTGCACCCTTTGTGTATGCATATATCCGTCCCCTCCTCCCCCTCGCCCCTCCCCCTTCCCCCTCCCTCCCTACCCGACATCCAATAGATGCTATTCTTATATGTACACTTATGTGATGTTCAGTCACTACCAATTTGATGGTGAGTACATGTGGTGCTTGTTTTTCCATTCTTGGGA
>RJWJ010011907.1:0-43259 GCA_004363605.1 Indri indri | reverse complement strand
TCACTCCCCCAACCCCACACCCACACCTTCTCTTCCTAAAATTCAGATCTATCATCTCAGGGTCCTCAAACATGTGTCTTTAGTGAACATACTTCATTCCCCCTTGGCATGTAACCCTTTTCCCATGGAGCAGCAGATAAGGGCCCACCAGGAAAGGGAGCAGGGCCAGGCTGAAATCTGAGAAGCCACACTGACCCACTGGCTCTGACAGTACTTGGCATAAAAGGGGCACTGGGAGAAGGCTCAGTGCCCTTGGGTTCAGCTGCACCAGGAAATACATCTTCAAATTCAACTCATACACTAACTTCCCCTGCCCTAGTAGGGCAGGCCATTTATGCTTTCAGTAACATGGAGATGGAGTGTTAACTACAGATAATAAGTGTTTATATGAAAATTATTCACTTCCATGCTCACCTGGGGGGAATTTTTAATCCTGGTGAGAAGAAATAAGATTGCAACCCTTATGAATATTGCATCTTATTCCATGGAGTAGGTAGTACTTATCACTACCACCAAGAAACTGAAGCCAACATTTATTATTTTGGGACTTTTTGATAAAGGCCATTCTCACTGGGGATAAGTGGTATCTCACTGTGGTTTTGATTTGCATTTCCCTGATGATTAGAGATGTTGAGCATTTTTTCATATGTTTGTTGGCCATTAGTCTATTTACTTTTGAAAAGTTTCTGTTCATGTACTTTGCCCACTTTTTGATAGGGTTGTTTGATTTTTTTCTTGCTGATTTTCCTGATGCAGAGAGATAGAAACACTTATACACTGCTGGTGGGACTGCAAACTCGTACAACCTCTGTGGAAAGCAATATGGAGATACCTCAAAGAGATACAAGTAGATCTACCATTTGATCCAGCAATCCCATTACTGGGCATCTACCCAAAAGAACAAAAGACATTCTATAAAAAAGACATCTGCACTCAAATGTTTATAGCAGAACAATTCGCAATTGCAAAGATATGGAAACAACCCAAGTGCCCATCAATACATGAGTGGATTAACAAAATGTGGTATATGTATACCATGGAGTACTATTCAGCCACAAAAAACAATGGTGATATAACACCTCTTGTATTATCCTGGATAGAGCTGGAGCCCATTCTACTAAGTGAAGTATCCCAAGAATGGAAAATCAAGCACCACATGTACTCACCATCAAATTGGTATTAACTGATCAACACCTAAGTGCACATATAAGAATAACATTCACTGGGTGTCGGGCAGGTGGGATGGGTATATACACACATGATGAATGAGATGCGCACTGTCTGGGGGCTGGACATACTTGAAGCTCTGACTCGGGTGGGGCAAGGGCAATATACGTAACCTAAACATTTGTACCCCCATAATATGCTGAAATAAAAAAGAAAAAAAATAAACAGAATAACAGAAAAAAAAAAAAAGAAACTGAAGCCTAGGGAGGCTCATAACTTGTCTATCATCACATAGCTAGCAGAGAGGATAGAGCTAGGGCTAAGACCCAGGTCTGCTTTACCCCATAGTCCCTAAATCATACCCTCCTACCCCTGGAGTTCCTTCCCTCTGTTCCAGACCTACCCACATCCTGCCCATGGATCACTCACTATTTAGATCACGTTACACGAAGAGACTTTTAGAGAACAATCCAGTTCATGTTGATCTCTCCCTCTTCTGCTCTTTTATTACACTCAGAGTCTATTACTCTCTAATTGCCTCGTCTGTGTCCTCCTCGCTTCCTAACCCCCAGACCGTTTCTTCTCTTACCTCTCCCACGATACCATGGCCCCTGTTATAAGCACTCAGTGAATGCCTGCTGGGCAGTTAGTTTGAGAGATACAGATGCAAAACCTAGCTGGTACATTCTTTTTGGAGTACAGAATTTCACGTCAGAATCCTCCCTAATTTCACCTTTTTGATCCCTTTCACAAGTTAAAAGTGGTGCTTATAAAGAGCCCTTAAAAATGGGAAAATTCTTATAATAAAATGTCAAGCTAAAAGATAGGATGCAAAAATAGATACACTTTGTGAGTTCAACTATGTAAAAAACCACATAAAAATATTAGGGAAACTATATTAAAGAAAAAAGGGAAATAAAGACTGGAAGGAAATATACCAGAGGTTAAAGAGGGGTTATCATTGGTAGGTTGGACTATGAAAGACTGCCATTTTTTCATTTAGTTTTGCATCTTTCTTTTGGAAATGCCAGAAGTTGCACTTTAAAGAAATTCCAGAATGAACATTGCATTAGATTCTATTTGTAGAGAGAAGTTAGTGGGAGTGAGCTTGGGAATGGAAGGTTTAAGTGGTTAGTTAAATAAGGAGAAAATATTAAGAGTATATCGTTCAGGGTCCAACCACAAAAACAAAAATCATTCTAGGAATTAAAAACATAGGGAATTCAATGTAGGAAACTGGTTACCCGGGTGACAGAAGAGCTAAGAAGCCCAAGAGGAAAGAGGAAAAACCAAGAGATGACCAGGAGCTAGGGATGCACCACGGAAGTTAGAGGAGAGTTGAGCCTCATTTCTTCACCCAGAAAATACGGGAGTCAGAGAGGCCCAGGAGAGAGACTGTGGATCTCCCTTTCTTTCCACTCTTCAATCTCCCACCAGTGCCTTCCCCTGGCCAAACTCAGCCATGAGCCAGCTGTCATGGAGCCTGTGAAATACAGTCTGTAGGGGCTGGTAGCCTGCAAAACAGGGCAGGCAGGAGAAGTTGGGAGGCTGGCTCTGAAGGCAAACAGGCCCAGGATGAGCATGAAGGGGATAAACATTAGATCAAGTCTCAAGTAGATTCTAGGTCTGGCCAACAAAGAAATACACATGTTGACAATTTTCTGGAGAATGTAAATTTGACACACATACAATTAATTCAAAGCAAATGCAATGTCTAGTTTAACAGTCAACTCTTGATACCAGCACATTAGTTTTCTAGGGCTGCCATAACAAAATAACACAGACTGGGTGGCTTAAACAACAGGGATTTATTTTCACACAGTTCAGGAGACTAGAAGTCTAAGATCAAGGTGTCAGCAGGTCTGGTTTCTCCTGAGGCCTCTCTTCTTGGCTTGCAGATGGCTGCCCTCTTGCTGTGTCCCCAGTCTTTCCTCTGTGCATGCACATCCCTGATCTCTCTCTGCATCTCTAATTCCCTCTTATAAGGGCCAAGTCATATTGGATTAGGGCCCACCCGAAAGGGGTCTCATTTTAATTTAATCACCTCTTTAAAGGCCTTATCGCCAAACACAGTTACGTTCTGAGGCACCTGGAGTTAGAGCTTCAACATGTGAATTTTCAGAAGGACACAATCCAGCCCATAACAACTGGTGTTTCCCAACCTGTTCTGATGACAAGTGTCCCCTGGGGTCACTTGTTAAACACAGAGGTTTCCCAGGAACCCACCTGGAGATATGGTGTGATCCATTGAGACCTGGTAGTGTAGACTGAAGGTGGCCACAAACCGTTTGCTAGTCCTTTCATTAAGAGACAGAGTATAATTCCCATTCCCTTGAATCTGGGTTGGCTTTAGTGACTTGATTGACCAACAGAATGCAATAAAAGGGGCATTCTGGGACTTCTGAGGCCTGCAGCCTTGCCTAGGGACCTTGAAATGCTCACATTTAGGCAAAGCCAACCACCACACAGGAAATCTGACTACCCTGAAACCACCTTGCCTTGAGGAAGGCTAAGCTAGCCATGCGGAGAGATCACATGAAGAGAGAAAAATGGATGGCCAGACCAGTTCCAGGCCAGGAATCAGACATAGTATGAAAAAACCATCTCAGACATTCCAGTCCCCGCAAAGACAATGGGGGGGGAGGGGGGAGAATGCGGTTTGTGATATTGTTAAAAATATATATATAACATATATCATATATACATATATATATATATATTTGGTCTTTGTCCCCATTTCCTGCCATACAGCTCCTAAAACCCTTAGAATCTCTGGTGTGATAAGGGTGTCTTTTGTATGCTAACAGGTGGCTGGTACTTGGCCCCCCTAGATAGCTTCAGAATGGTTCTAGTCACTGGAAAGATCACAAGGCATGATTAGAGGGTTGGGACTTTCAGCCCTAGCCCCCAACTTCGGGAGAGGGGCTGGAGGTTAAGATGATCACCAATGACCAATGATTTTATCAATCGTGCCTATATAATGAAGCCTCCATAAAAACTCAAAAGTGCTGGGTTCAGGGAGCTTCCAGAAAGCAGAACACACGGAGGTTCCTGGAAGGTGGCACACCCAGAATAGGCACGGGAGCTCCATGCCCCTTCCCACATGCCTTGCCCCATGCATCTCTTCCTTCTGTATTCTTTGTAACATCCTTTATAATAAACTGGTAAATGTAATAAAGTATTTCCCTGAGTCCTCTGAACTGCTCTACAAATTAATCAAACCCAAGGAGGGGATCATGGAAATCCCAATTTTTAGGTGGTGGGTCAGAAGCACAGGTCACAACCTGGGGCTGGCAATTTGCAGCTGAAATGGGCGCCACTTGTGGAACTGAGCCCTTAATCTGTGAAATCTGATGCTATTTATCCCCAGGTAGATAGTATCAGAATTGAATTGAATATAAGACACCCCACTGCTATCCAATGAAGAATTGATTGGTTGCTGGTGGGAAGAAATCCCTACATATTCTGGTGACCAGAGATGAAGTGTTCTGTGGTGGGTGGTTTGTGTGAGAGTAGGCAAAACACTTTGAGTTTTTTCATATCTCTATTACAGCTATAGGCAGAACTGAAGCCCCTGCATATGGCCCCAGTGCACCTGTCCCAGCCATCCCTAACTGTTGGAGCCACCCCATCTGCGGTCCCAAGCATCGTGGAGCAGAGATGAGCCATCCCCATTGTGCTCTGCCTGAATCCCTGACACACGAAATCATGAACATGATAAAATGGTGGTTGTTTCATGCCACTATGTCTTGGGGTCAGCAATAATAAATGGAGCACATGGCCAGTGCTTTTGCAGTCTTCAGAGGTAACCTGGTCAATGACCAGTCTCAAGTAGGACTGTGCTCCAAGGAAGCTGCCCACAGATGAATGGCAGGGTTGGTGATGGTGGAAAGGGGGCAGGTAGGGTGCTCAGACATATAACTCCACTATGGAGAAAGTGACAGGCCCTGGAAGGGTTCAGAGGAGAAGTGGAGGGACAACCATACCAAGCTCCCTGCTTGTCTCAGCTTCTGGGCTTCCATACAACTTCACGCCTATCCAAATGCCCTCTGCATTTCCCTTCCCTTCTCCATCCCAGTCTTTTGCCACCTTCCAACCCTTGAACCCTGTTCACGAGTTGCTTCCTGGAGTAAGTAGGATCCGAGCTGGTTCTAATTAGTCTCATTTCCTACATTTCCTCAGTGCCTATTCACAGAAAATGGAGAAAATAATTGTAGACTCTGTTATGTGTATTCTTGCTTGGATGTTGCTCTTTACACAATCTTGCAAATGTGACTTTTCCAGAGTCAAGAACTGGTGATCACAGGGAGGAGAAGTTCCCCCTCTGGCCTCCACGTCCCTTTTTTGAAACTCCTGGAATCCACTGCATGCTCTAAGGGCATGTGCTGATATCAACGTTTATGGGTACTTGGTTAGTGTCTCAGAACACTCTCCGCTCCGTGCCAAGGCTAACCAGTGTCTTCCATCTTCCCTGGAGCAAGTGATATACAGTGAGAAGACAGGGATAGCTTCCACTACTAGGAGACCTTAGGTGTGAGGTGCTCAGGGACAATTCTCCACGGTCTCTCACATTTCTGCACATCTTATAAGTGGAGACCCTGATAGCTTTTGTTCCAGATTATCTTTTCAAGGATGTCCATATAGTGAACAGCCTTGGAAGACAGAGAGATTGTTTCCCTCTGAGGCAGTGAGCAGGTTTGTTTGATGACAAGCATAATAAAGGTAATGCTTCCCTCTAGGACAAAGGTTGGGCAGATTTGTTGCAGTCCCTTGTAAAAACTGGAATTTCCTAAGTTCAGGGCGACTCAGCTGTGATACAAATCCACTGCATGTGCAGCATTCCCTAGGATCCTCAGTGTTGCCACTGTGGGACCTGGGGGTAAGTCACCAACACAAATGTGCTGAAGCTCATGCTGCCTGTCTTGTCATGAGTGATTAAGTCCTGTGTCTCTGACCCAGGAGTCTCATGTCTTTGCCAGCATCCATGAGACTGTAGCAGGCTAACTGGCAATAGGTAAAATCTCAGTCCTTGACATTTTACAGTTCTTGACACCAGGCGAATAAGTACACACTCCCCTCCTCTGAAACACCTGCTCCAGCCTCTTTCAATCTCCCTGCCCAAAGTACTTCCTTCCGTCATCCCTCGATGTTAAGACCCACTGCCTGTGCCAGCACAATCCAAGAGAAGCTGAACGTAAATGTAATTAAGTGACTAATTTGAGTGCTAGACACCAATTTCTGTCAGAACCAGCCATGCTGAGGGGATAATGATATTAACAACAGCAGCCTTTACTCTAAAGGGAAATCTTTTCAGAGATGTCTTTTTCCCTACAGAGCTTCTCTCCACCACCCTTGAGGGGTCATGACTGTTTTCTTGCTGTCTAGAATGGCCACACCCTCTAATCCAGTATGTCTATTGTGGAACGTGAATTAACGGGGGGGCTTTTAAAACCTGCAGATTCCTCACCCCGACTCTAGTCCTACTGAATCAGAGTCGCTGGAGGTGCGGCCCAGCAACTGCATTTTTAAAAAGTGCCCCAGATGATTTTTGAATCTGCTAAAATTTGTTCTAAACCCTGTGGGCTCAGCCCTGGCCGCACATGAAAATATGATGCCCAGGGAGTCTCATTAATTGTTCTAGAGCACTGCCCAAGCATGGGTTTTTTGTTTGCTTGTTTGTTGTTGATTTGTTTCATTTCTAGGGTTTTTTAAATGCTACCCTAGGAGATTCCGTTTGCAGTTAGGGTTGAGGACCTCCAGTGTACATACCCTCCTGGTAACAGTGACCAGGTGAAAATGCATATCTTGAGGACTTTTCCCTAATATTCCTCTGTTCCAACATCCTAATTGCCCTTCGACAAAGTCATTTAATCCTTCCCCCTTCAAATATAAATCTTAAGAGCTATCCTCATCTTGTAATTCTCTAATAATTACTTAAAATAGAAATCAACCCCCACAGCGTAGACTTAATTGGCCTATTCCCTTTCTTTTATTCCACCACCTTGCACTCCAGTTAATCCATTTATAGTTCACCTATCCATCAGTCCATATGTACCTTGCTAAAGGTACCTTCAAAAACAACTGCATTCCTCCCTCTGACTACTCTACCATTCACAGCCTCCCCTCTCTGCCCTGCCTTCCAGCACCTAAAGCTCCAGGGGAACAGAAGTCTAGCTGAAGACACCCTTTCACACAGAGGCTCAGGGACTTCTGCCAATAGAGCAGAGTCTGAACAGCTGCTGAAGACCCTTTCTGGTCTTCCCCACTCACCCCGTGTCTGGACAGGCAACCAGGGCAATACAGAAGCCTCTGTTTAGATACCAAATCCAGCAGGTCTGGCGTGGAATCCTGTCTCCTCTCTCTTTATTCTTGAGGGTACCGGTTAATAGGAGGGTTTCCTGGGCATCTCCAGATACGAAACGTTTACTTCTTTAAGGGGTGGAAAGAGTGTGATACAGAGCCTGCATTCCACATCCTGGAAGCAGGAATTTGTCTTGAAAAACAGTGCGATCTACACACTCTAGGTCCTAATTACTGTGTCCTTCAGAAAGATACCCCCACCCCACCAAGGTGAGCTCTGGGCAATGCTGCCAAGTCATCAAGCTCCGTCTTTAAAATAAAGCTGTAGCTGTTCCTTGAAAGCCATCGGCCAGCATCATTCCCTTCTTCTGCCCCTCCCCCACAGGAGAACAAGTGTCCCTGTGCTCTCTCCACGATCACTTCCATCAAAGCCCCCACTGAGGAGGAATCTGACACACTCAGGCTTGGAGGATTGATAAGGTGTCAGGAGGGAAACATCTTCGGTCAAAGGATGAGTTTTACTTTAATGGTTGAAATCTGGGCTGTGCTGAGCTAAAGGGAATGATTCTCTAGGGAAGCTGGGAGAGGGTTTTTCCTCCTAGGGGGAAAAGGAGCAAGTTTATTAGCCTCAGCCCCTCCTTAATGAACAGATAAGCTGTGGGAAGTTATCAGAGATCTCAGCGTTTCAGTCAGCAAATACCGGGGCACCTGCTTGTGGCAGGCTCTGGTCAGGCACTGCGTGGGTTCAGTGGTATATAAGGTAAGTAAGTTCTCTCCTCCAGAGCCTGCCATGGAAGGCAATCACACTTTTCTTTACTTCAAAAAATTTAGGGGGTACAGTGTTTTTTGTTACAGGGATAAATTGTATCATGCTGAAGTCAGAGCTTTCAGTGTACCAGTCACCAGAATAGTACACGCTGTACTCAACAGGTAGATTTTTATCCCTCACCTCCCTCTCACCCTCCCCCTTCTTAGTTTTCAATGTCCATTAAAAAGACTTTTAAAATAATGTCTGTTACTCATTTGCTAAGCACACTTCTGATCATCTTTAAAATATTAACTCATTTAATCCTTACTACAACGCTATGGAGTTTGCTGCTGCTACTACCCCCAATTTACCGCTAGGAACACTGAGGGACAGAGAAGGCAAAGGGCAGAAGCAGGACTGAACCTAGGGAGTCTGGCTCCAGATTCCAGCCACCTAACCACGGTGGCAAACCTCCTCAAGACACCAGTGGCGCCAAACACCCATGAGTGCTGTGCTCCCCAGAGGCAACCCCTCAGGAGGCAGCATCATCTAACTGTATTGTGGTTGATCAGAGAAGTCCTGTCTCTTCTCTTTAGGAACTCTCCCTCAGGGTCTCATGAATATACTCCACTGAACACATCTTTCTCCTCTGATGAGACAACCACCATAAATAAGCTGGGCCCTGAAGCCAGGTAACTTGATTTTAAGCCACCACTAAGGCGTGATGCTAACGATGTGGGACTTTGCCTCCGCTGCTCCTAACCTGACTCAGAGGGCAATTCCCTTGACTCGGGCAGATCCCACAGGCCTGCCTCCATCTCCCAGCAACCAGCACCACCCAGCATCTGCCTGCTGCACTGAACTTGCTTCTAAACCAGGTCAAAATGAGTACACCAGTGGCCTTGGCAATGGAAAAGTAGAGGGGCAGCTGAGAGCAAGGGAGGGGCACCACCCCGCTCTGAGTGCTGGGGTGACACAGGGGTGTTCTGGCCTGACACACGACCCTGGGGTTGCCTTGGTCTTCCTTGGCTCCTCTTCTCCCCGTCCGCCACCTGCCTTGTGGGTTTATACGGCAGCTCCCCAGAGCCAGACAGGGCAGCTGATGCGGCTACGCACCAGGTTTGTCTGAGGCCAGGAACAGGAAGGAACAAACTCTAGAGCAACTACTACTCAGCCAAGAGCCAGTACCAGACAGACCTGCCAAGGAGGGCAGGCCTCAGCCCTGGAGGACCACAGTGGATGGAACCCAGCACAGAAGCCCCATAATTAGGAGCTTTAAGTAAAGCCGGGAGAAAAATACAAAGGTGGCAGGAAAGAAATGAAGCTCAAGTGGGTCTCTTTTCTAACTAGGAAGGGAGGGAAATTCAAGGAGCCTAGAGTAAGCATGGGGCCCACGGACAAGCTTTGGCCTTAAGCATGAGACAAGCTTTGGGAGCTTATTGAAGCATTTTTAAAAACTCCATAAACGGGAAAGGGAAGATGGCTGCTAGCTATGCCCAACTAGCTGCTCCTTATCATTTAAAGGCATTCATACATATCTGCCCTTCAAAATCCTCCCTTTCCGGCTCATCCCCACTCACCTGCCCACGTCTCAGACATATTATTGCTACATACAAATTACTCTGTTCATTCGTTCATCCAACAACCATTTATTGGATGCCTAGTACATGCCAGATGCTAAAGATACAAAATTTGGGGGAACAATAAATAGTACCAGCCTTCGAGGTATCTCTGGTCTACGAGGGCAAATGAATAAAAGAACTGGAAAATAAACATAACTGCTGCAATTGAGCTCTGAATGAAATGGCTATAGAAGTGAGGGTAGGAGGGTCAGGAAAGGCTTCAAAGAGGCGTTGAAAATTGACCTGAGTCTTCAGGAATGTGCAGCTTTCTTTTCCGTAACGGGGAGGGAATAGGATAGGAAAGGATGTAGGCACTGCTGTCCTTCCGCAGGGCTGGAACACAGAGCGAGAGGTTGGGAGCCAGGCAGGGCTATGCTAAGGTGTTTGGACTGTATTCCACAGACTCACTATGCAATTCTTGAGGAGTCTGACCCAAAGGAATGACATTATAAGATTTGTATTTTATAAGTAATTATAACACCTAATGCTTATATAATATGTACATTCTTCTAAGTTCTTCATCCATATTAATTTATCCAATCCTTATAACTTTATGAGGCACTATTATAATTACCCTCACTTTACAGGGTAATTATAAGACATAAAGGCACAGACCAGTTAAGTGAGTTGCCCAAGGTCACAGAGCTACTAAGTGGTGGAGCCAGATTAAAATCCAGATCCATGTGACTATAGAGCCTAAGTGCTCACGCTGTGTTCTTTCCGGCCCCAATTCCTCTGCCTGGTTTAGAGACTGGGGCATCCTTTCTTCTTTCTACCCAAGAACTTCACTCCATCTTTAAGAAGCAGCTCACCTGCCACATCCACAATTTCTTTAACATATAATTGCCCCCAAATAGTTGCTGCCCTATTGTTTTGACTTCTAACCAACTAATACCTTCCAGCATCCACATCATCCCTTAGGATAATTTTATCTTGTATATAATTTTCATCAGATTGATTTTGCCCATTGCAAAAAGATAGAGTCACTACAAAGGTACTCCTGGGATACTAACAGCCAATATGGAAATATCCAAACTTGAGTTGGTAACAAGATCCTCATCCTTGATCTGTCATAAGTTCACTGTACCTAAAATACTTGGGAACACTCACTCTTCCACCTGACTTGATTCCGCTTTTCTACTTCCTCCTTTCTCTCCCATCAGAGGAAAGACACCGTGGTCTGGTATCCCTCTTGGGAGCTGCCTCCCATTATCAACAGTGTTTGCACAGCATGTTCAGATCCATCCTAGGCCTATCTGCCTCTTTACTTTACTCTCAATTCCTTCCAGACAAGCTCAGGAAAAGATTTCCTCTCCTTTCCCTCTACTTTCTCCTCCCTGCTTTGATCCATTTTGGAGCCAAAAATAATCCTAATCATGGATGATAAGTGCAAGATCGGTGCCAGGGACTTACACCTGCCTCAGGAACAAGGGAGCCATGCATTTTGAAGTCAATTAGAGCTAATAAAGAACCAAAGCCAGCAACTTTTAAAGCCTTTAAAAGCATCCAAAATCCCACCTCCTCATCTTCTAATTTAATTTAACCTGCTTTTGATCATGAGCAGCTTTCAAAAAAAATAAAATAGGACTTCTCTTTGCTGTGGTTTTTGCTATGCTATTAAAACAAGGTTGTTCTCCCACTTATTTTTTCTTCATTGCAAACATATGATATGTAGTGAGTTATTTTGGGTCTAGCATGGGAATGTCTAACTGTTAAACATCAACGTGGATTTTCAGAAAAGCACAAGCATCATCCTGACACCTGACTTATTAATGCATTTTGAGACATAGCACACTTGTAACTTGGAGTCATAGATACACACAGAGTAAGGATGGTGTCATCCCTGACAGGAAGTGAGGTGAGAGACAGGAATATGTAAGCCTGGGCAAGGGGCCAAGCAGAGCTGAGAGGATGGACAGCAGAGTGAGGTGGGCCATGCAGGAAAGAGTGCCAGGGCAGGGCGTGGAAGGACAGGCTCTGAGTGACCAACATGTGAGGGGCACTGAGCTAGAGATTGCCCATGTTATTATAGTGAATCTTCACGAGACCCCTGAGTGGGGTCCTCTTCTGCCGTTTTACAGAGAGTTCACATGACCTGCTGAAGGCCGCACAGCTTTTAAGAAGTAGGGCCAAGATTTCACCTTGGGTCTCTCTGAAGAGCCAGCACTCCCTGAGACCCACCCCTTCTGTTTCTAGGCTAGGGAAAGGGGAGACAGGGAGACTGTTCTACTTTGCTTGGTTCAAAGTCGGAGCAAGGCAACGCTAAAGCACAGAGTAAACTGGCAGAGAAACTCTGCAAAACCAGAGAGTTTATATTTCCCAAATCATGGAAAACTGTGGCCTTCACGGCGGGAGCTGGAGGGCTGGAGACAATGGGTCTAAAACTGCTCAGGAGCACTAGAAAGAGAGAGCCAGGCGCTGCTTTCAAAAGCCGCTATAGCCTCCTTCGGCAGGTAAGAAACAGAACAGCCCTAGCAGAGAAGGTCAAAGGCAAAGTCAGCTATGAAGCCAAGAAAGGCTGAACACCCCACGCACACACCCCAGGCTCAAACTCAGCATCATCCTGATCAAAGTTTGTGTATATGACTACGGTTAGGGGAACACCGATGAGGGGGATGCTATGGCTTAACGAGGAAGAATCTTGGGCATTCATTGCTTTAAAGTGTTTGCTCTGAAAGAACTGCAGCAGTCCCCCCTCACACCCACAGTTTCGCTTTCGGTGGTCTCAGCTAGTCATGGTCAAGCACAGTCCCAACTACTGCACTGTAGGTCAGTACAGTGCAATAGGTTATTCTGAGAGAGAGAAAGAGAAAGACCACATTTGCATAACTTTTATTACAGTGCAGTCATGTGCCGCATAACTACATTTCATTCAATGACAGACCGTATATATGGCTGCAGTCCCATAAGGTTATAAGAGCACTGAAAAATTTCTGTCATCTTAGTGTCATCGTAGCTATTATAATGTCATGGGGCAAAGCATTACTCATGTGTTCGTGATGATGCTGGTGTAAACAAACCTACGGCACTGCCACCTGTATAAAAGTATAGCACATACAATTATGTGCAGGACATAATACTTGATAATGACAATAAATGACTATGTTACTGGTTTATATATTTGCTATACATACTTTTTATCGTTATTTTAGAATGTACTCCTTCTACTTATAGAAAAAAAGTTAGCTGTAAAACAACGTCAGACAGGTCCTTCAGGGGGTGTTCCAGAAGACGGCATTGTTGTCATAGGAGGTGACAGCTCCATGTGTGTTGTTGCCCCCGAAGACCTTCCAGTGGGACAAGGTGTGGAGGTGGAAGACACTGATACTGATGATCCTGGCCCTGTGTACACCTAGGCTAATGTGTGTGTGTTTGTGTCTTCATTGCTAAGAAAAAAATTTTAATAGAAAAATGCTTATAGAATAAGGATATAAAAATATATTTGTACAGCTATATAATGTATATGTTTTGAGCTGAGTGTTATTAAAAAGTCAAAAAGTTTTAAAAAATTAAAAATTTTATAAAGTAAAAAAGTTATAGTAAGCTAAGGTTAATTTGTTATTGAAGAGTTTTTTAAATACATTTGGTATAGCTTAAGTGTACAGTATTTATAAAGTCTATAGTAGTGCACAGTAATCTCCTAGGCCTTGACATTTACTCACCACTCACTCGCTGACTCACCCAGAGCAACTTCTCAGTCCTGCAAGTACCACTCAGGATACATGCCCTATACAGGTGTACCATTTATTATCTTTTATAGCATATTTTTACTGTACCTTTTCTATGTCTAGATATGTTTAGATACTCAAATACTTACTATTGTGTTACAACTGCCTACAGTATTCAGTACAGTAACATGCTGTACAGGTTTGCAGCCCAGGAGCAACAAGCTACACCACATAACTTAAGTGTGGGGTATGCTCTATCATATACGTTTGTGTAAGTACATTCTCTCACGTTCACATGACAAAATCACCTAACAATGCATTTTTCAGAATGTATCCCCATTGTTAAGCAATGCATGACTATATGTTGTTATAATTGTTCTATTTTATTATTGTTGTTATTAATCTATTACAGTGCCTAATTTATAAATTTAACTTTATCATAGGTATATATGTATGGGAAAAAACATAGTCTATACAAGGTTCAGTACTCTCCATGGTTTCAGGCACCCATTGGGGTCTTGGAACATATACCCCACACATAAGGGAGAACTATCGTTCTTCCTTTTACCTCTTGCCTAGTGTTGCTTAAGCATTATCCTTTTAATAAAAAGGTATGTTGTGGACCTGACAAGAGGGCTACGAAATGTGCTCTCATCTTTCACCTCAGGTAAGCATTTGGATGGAGTCCAGGTGGAACCCAGGGGTCTGCCCTTTGAAAGAACCCCCAGGTGGTGCTGATGCAAGCGGACCAGACCGCACTTTCTAAAGCACTGGCTTGGCCCAAGTAGCTGTGTTCACCTATTACCCAGGAATACCTGAATTAGATCAGGGCTAATCTCCAAGGTATGGGGCTCAGGAAACTCTGGGAAAACTATGGAGGATAAAAAGAAACTTCTGGGCTCCTGGCCACTAAAATACCACTAACCCTGGCGTGCTTCAAAACCACCCCTCACCAGCACTTCACAGTTTTCTCAGTGAGGCCTTGCAACCCCTTCCTGAGCTTCTGACTCGTTTGCAACCCTCAACTCCCTAATGTTGCTCCCAATTAACTGTCATTCCTCATATTTTTAACTAGACCATGGGTGTGGTCAAGGTTATACTGGATATTCACTGTGTTTAGAATGCTTCTGGGAGACAGACAGGGCTTTGCCCAAGTCCACACTTGCCAAGAAATGACCTTGTCCTGAGTACATGGGAGGTGGCTGGCCTTCCCTAGAGGACACATGCAGAGGTCTCCATCCTGCACAGAGCAGAGCCCTCAGACTCCCAGGCCCATGGCAAGGGGAGGAGCAAGAATAAAGGAAGCCCATAGCCACCACCCAGGCAGTGGTGCCCACCCAGGCATCCTCTCCACCTCTAAGAAGAGAGGGGCCACCTCTGCCTCTTCTCAGGGAATGTCAGGTGATCTTTACTAAGTGCTCTGAGCCTGTGGGACCAACGGGCCTCTCTGCCCCAGGAGCCTGACAGGAAATCAATCTGCTGCCTCCGTTGCTTTATGAATATTATGGATGCCCATCAGGCAGGAAATTGAGTCAGACTATCTCCAAGTTCCCTCCTAACACCAACAGTCTGTAAATCCTTTTAGCCAAGATCTTAGGATGCCTTTTTTGGCATGAGGCAAGGAGAGAACTGATCTATAGTCAGAACATACAGTCGTTTCCCAAATTTCCTTGCAAATAGAGAGCAGTGGCATGAACAATCTAGATAAGCATATTACAGAATTGAACCTTGTTTTTCATCTGAAGAAACTGCAATCAGACTGGAAATGTGACTTACAAGCCAAGTGATACAGTTGATGGCTGAGCTTGGGTTGGAGCCAGGACTCCCTGCTTCTCATGCTTGCCTCCCTCCACGGTTTGGGTCAGAAACCTTTGGCTTGACCGTGTATGCCCTGACTTTTGGCACTAGCAGCTGTTTTACCCTCGTAGGGGTATTTGGTTCCAGCTAACACCCAAAAGAGTCAAAATCCCTGAGCACACACCAGTCAGATGGTGAGGACAAGGGCCATGGCCACGGGTGGGCAGAAGAGAGAAGCCAGTCCAAGTCATCAAAAAGGTATCACAACGTGAGTGGGCTGTGTGGAGATTACCGAAGCTGAAAATTATCTGTTCACTGAGTACTGCTTGGAGCCTTGTCAGGATGGGTTTCTTGGTAACTTCAGTCATTAAACTCCATCTTCTCCCACGTGGTGCTGATGTGACCCAGGATAAGTCACTGCTCTAGGAGGTAAAAAGCAACTAAAGATATGTGCCATTTTAGGAAGATTGATTTGGAGAAGAGAGAAAGGATCAGTGCAGGAGCAGAGAGGCTCGGGGCCACCATGTGTGTGGGTCTTCCATTCCCAATATTCTGTAAGCATCTTGAGCACAGAGAACCTGGTGTGATTTTACTCCACGTCCCCTTACCATACACAACACAAAGCACCTGGGAAGCAAAGAATTGAAGCCTCCCTTGATGCACACACAGGCTGGGCTGGGCCTGCCAGCTGCAGGGCCCCACATATTGCCTCACCCTCTACATTAATTTTCATGGCAACAGAAGTCAAGCTGGCCCAGGGCCATGGGACATTGATCCTGCCAGCTGGCCCCTTTCTTGGAAGGACAACAGAGGTCCTCACACAAACGACCAGGCAGAAAAGGAAGCTTCTCTGTGATTTAAATTCTGCTACTGTTTTCTCAATTCTGAAGATGGTGACTAGCTCACAGGACCCGAGCCATCCTCAAACATCTTCCCCTGCCAAGGATTATAAGAGCTGAAATTTAGACAGGAAGAGCTCTGATAGGGGAAGGTGAGAATCCTCCAGCTCCACAACCTATGGGGCAGTCTCTGGCTACAGACCCATATACCCTCAGTTGAGGCCACACACACAGGTCACTGATGGGCCAGCACCCACCTCTGGTTTCCAAACATGTATCTTTCCTGTCCCCCCCAGACCCTGGTAGAAAGTCCCATTACCAATTTCTCCATACCCACTCCTGCAGTGGGAATAACAGGGCCTGTGCCAATATTGCAAGGCACCTGGTGAGGTGAGCCTGAGCTCTGGAACAGACCTCAACAACATCTTTCATTCCTGCCCATCACTCTGCCCCCAGAGCACACCTGCAGGCTGCCCCCAACCTCTCCTTCTCTGGATATGTTCTGTCATCAGACTGCCTGGTCAGGTCAGGCCTGTTCTGCAGGGGGAGGGGAGCTGGCAGACACTCAACTCCAGGCCACACGCATGGGGGGCCTAAGGAGAATCCTGCCCTTATGCCCTTCCCTGGGGAGACAGCTGCAATTCCGGACTTCTGGGCACTTTGCCCAATGGCCTAACATCCTGCGGGGTGGAGAAGGGGCTCCGAGAAGGAAGCCTGACTTGGGAGTTTCTGACAGAGGGGCTCAAACCTGAGGGCAGATTGGCAGCAATTGACAAGCAGGTAAGCCTTGTGCATAAAATGGACAAACGCTATACTCTTAAAAGGTCCCACCTCACTGCTTCAGAAAGTGTATGGGAATATCAGGAACTCCCTGGCAATGGTAAATGGTGAGGCATTTTGCATTTCACAGTAATAGTAACAAGTTTTACATATTTTCTTCCAGAGCTCCTGGAGTGAACCTTCATCCTCATCCTGATGGGGATTTCTGAGGCCTTGCCCTGGTCTCTCTAGGAGGCCCTGAGATGTGGCCATTCAAAGGACAGGGAACCTTGGCCTCTTTCCTCCCACTCCCCTTCCCCCAATTACCACTAGGCCAGGAGGCCAAGGCAAGAGACAAACAAAGCTGAGGAAACTTCAATGCAATAGTTGGTTGACCCCTACATTCCCCCTACACCCCAAACCCTTCAGATCAAAACCCTAAGCATCACTTTTGCTAGGTAGCTCCATCCTCAAAGCCTAGGAAAGGGTCAGCATCTACTGCCAATTCTCTCTGCCCTTTGTTCACTACATTCCCTTCCAGTCTGGGTTACCCAGGTCCATAATCTAGACACAGGTCACTACTTAGACTCTGCTCTCCCAACCTTCCTCTTTTTAAATTTACTTTTTCTTTAGCAAACTTATTTTACCCATTATAAAAGCAATACATATTCATCATAGAAATTTTTAAAAATCAACATAGGAAATAAAATGACCTCATGTCTCAAGCCCAGCCCATCCCCCATATATTAACTATAATTTTTTAATGTATTTCCTTCTACTCTACTTGCTATGCTTTTCTCCTGCCCTCCCCAGCCCCTGCCAATCTGAACCAGACAGTCTGGTTCCCCAGCTCTGTCACTAACTGTAACAGTTGTGTGGCCTTAGGCAAGTTATTTACTTAATCTCCCGAAGCCCAGTTTCCTGGCTAGAATGATGATGGAAGCTGATTGCAGCAGCTCTGCTTATTCCTATTACATCTGTTTTCCACTGAACTCTTTCACTGAGATCAATAATCGGGTCGGTCAATGAGGAAATAGCATTCAATTTATAAAAATCTACATGAAGTACAACCTGTCAAGAGCATAGCTCTCAAGTCCCAGGAGATGGGTCATTCAGAGCGTGGAAGGGTCTTACCCCATCACTTCCTGTGGACGGCAGAGCCCCAACAAGCAGGGAACACAGCAATGAGAGAGTTGAGAATAACCACAAAGCTATCATTTACTGTGCACCTACTATGTTCCAGGTACTCTCATGGCAAATTTTCCTCTCCTATTCTCAAAAAACTTGCAACACAAAATTCTGATACCTAGGGTACAGATAAGGAAAGCTGGGCTCGGAGAGGTTAAAAGGCTTGCCCAAGACCTCAGAGCTAGAGGACTAGGTCTTATGTATCCAAATCCCACACTCTTATGCTAAGAAGCGAGTAGGTTCTCTGTATCATTTCTGGCTGTTCCATCCAGCACTCTAGCGGAATTTCTTGTCATCTGGAGCAGACTTTCCAGCTGCTTTTCTTAAATCCCTTCCCTCTTCCTCCACACATGCTTATCTTGCTATGATAAGGGAGGCAGATCCATCCTGACCCTGCCTGTTCACAGGAATCATGACAGAGTAAGACAAGAAGACCTGTGGAAACCCATGACCTTTTAGGCCAGTGTGCCATGGTATGGTGAAGGGGAATGGGGCACGGTGGGATGGGCTTGATTCAGGAGCTCTGAACGAGGGGCCTGGAGCTCAGGCTACCCCTGGAGTTGATTCTAATTATCATCACCCATGGCTGATGACATTTGACTCCTCAAATGTATCATGCAAAATAGATATACTCATTTTATGGATGAAAAAAACATAAGATTCAGAGAAGTCAAGCAACCTACCCAAAGCCATGTAGCCAGTCAGAACTAAGACCTAACTGGCTGCACCCAAGTCTATCCACCTCCCCAACCCATGCTTTTCCATTCCCCCAAGGTCTCTTTCCCATCAAATATCCAAAAACCTATGGTAGAATGGGCTTTGGGGAAAGAGTGCTTAAGACACCCATCAAAGCCTTACCTAGAACCCCTGGGAAGATGATTTTATTCAGAGACTGAAGGAAACTGATTACAGTTACTAAACCATGTGCCTGAGAATTCAAATTCTATTTAATAATTTGATCTACACAGGCAATAATTCCTCAGGGAACAAGTAGTTCAAACTTAAAGAAGGATAGGAAAAAACAGAAGTCCTTCTGTGGTAGGTTGTTTACAAAGCTACATCGAGTACTTCTATCCTGTGTGCATACTCCTTTATAATGTGGCTTTGCCTTTCTTCCCATCAAGAGATGGAGCCTATTTTCCTACCTTCTGAGTCTGGTGACTTGCTTTGACCAATAGAATACAGCAGAAGAGATGCTGTGTGACTTCTAGGCCTCGACTTCAAGAGGTATTACAGCTTCTGCTTTTGTCCTCTTATGATACTTCTGCCATCACGTAAAGAAACTCAGTCTAGTCTTCTAGTAGATGACATGCCACAGAGAGAACAGAGGGAAGCACCCAGATGACAGCCAACACCAACCACCAGACATGTGAGTGAAGGCATCTCAGACCATCCAGCCCCAGTCAAGCTGCTATATGAGTGATCCCAAGTGAGACCTGCAGAAAAATCACCCAACTGAGCTCAATCCAAATTGCTAGCCCATAGAACTTTAAGCAAATAAAGTTATTTTAATCTACTAAACTTTGGGTATTTTATCACACAGCAATAAATAACTAATACAACCCTCCCTCTGCCTCTAGGGAATATTCCCCTCTCCTGCTCCTCTCAGCAATGCCCACCCACCCACCAAGTTAAGGATTCTCTTTTGGTTCTAAGCCATCCCCAGGGAAGGACTTCTCTTAGAAGGTTCTCACCAATAATCACTTTCATTCTGTATATATTTGTACAACTGTATCCTACAGGCCTAGCACTGTGCTTTTCATAGATATGTAAGTTGAAGACTCCACCCTCAATGAACTCATGGTATTAATATTATAGACGTTAATAAGCCAAGCCCTCAAACAGTGGCAACATAAGGTGATGCATGAGGTATGCAGCTGAGCTGGGCCCTACACAGCTTGTGGCTGGTGGGCGGAAGTATGAATAAATGCACAACATGGAAAAAAGTGGTTTGGAGCCCAATTTTCCAAATCGTCTTACATAGGATTACTCTAATACACAAATCCATCACTTCTGAGACCAGGAGTACACAAAGAATGTGGAAACTGAGGAAGATTATAAATTATATCTTAGGCAAGATCTTAGGCGGGTGTTGCTCATGCCCTGAGACTCTGCAGGCTCCAAGAAACCCCAAGACTGGAACCTGACAGCATACACAGTTTTAACTGCATAAAGAAGGATCAAGCCCAAGGGCCCATCAACAGAAGTGAGGTTTAGAGCCTACCTTTATTGATCTACAACTTCTGTGTGTGTATTCAAGAGGAAAATGTTTTCTCCCATATATCATCTTGTTGGCCCTACAGGTTGCCTTTTCAAAGAATTCCAAACTCCTTCACCTGACATTTAGGGGCTATAGATGATCTGGTGCTGGAGTCAGATCTGGGATTCTAATCTCGGTACTGCCACTTACTCATCAGCCATGTGGCCCTGGGCAAGACACTGCACACCTCTGAGCCTCAGTTTCTTAATCTGTAAAATTGGGCTTTTACATGCATAGATCATGTAGTTGCTATAAAAACTAAAATGACATAACAAAGTGCCCAGCACTGTCCCTGGCACACAGCAAATGCTGACGATATGCAAAGTTCCTTCTCAATGGTTCAACACCCCCATCTCATCCAAAAAAGAGAGATCCCTTCAGAGAAAAGTTTGTTGCAGGGTGCCAGGGAGGAGTTAAAGATTCCTTGGGATGAAGCCATATTTTGAAGCCTTGATGTGGTTGGTAAGGGACCTGAGTGATGGACTAGGTCCTGTGTCCTTTGTTTGTTATTGCTTTTTGACTGCACATATCAAGGACATCTACACACCAATCAGACAGCTAACTAAAGCTTTGTCAAGGTATTTTCTGAGAAAAGAACTCTTAAATGTTCTTGGCTAAGTTTTAACCAAGCCAACCCTCCTCTCTGCCTTAGGTCTTCATATCCAACAATGGGCATTTGCCTCTTACGCTCAGAACAGTGGTCCTACATTAAAACCATTCTTTGCTCCTTCTCCAGTTTCTTTAGTGGAAGGAACTCTCTAATCCTCATTTCCTTAGTCCCACGACAGCAAGATACTGCTCCCATGTACTGTTCCTATCTTTTCCCCTGCCTGCTCCTCTACTGTCCTCTGTTCATCATAACTCCTTCCCTGTGTCTCTCTCACAAGCACATACATTCACATTCTATAGTGAAATGGGAAACTGAACTAACAGAACTGAATCTCCGTCAGGGACCAATCAATACCATTGATTGGAACAACATTTCACTGAACATGAGGCGCCAGAGAGACATAGGGATCCTCTTCTTTTCCCCGTAAAAGTACACACACTGCCCCTCTGTCAACCCCTGGGACTCCACTGCACCTGGAGTTGTAGATTACCCACAAGTGCCGACCCCCACACAAGTAGCACCCACAGCTGAAGAGAAGCCAAAGCTGCTAAAACGTCAACTACTGGCTCAGGATTGAAGAGAGATAGGCACCTTCACACCTTTGAGCCCTTATCCTGTAGGAAGAACCCCCATGACCCAGTCAGTCAGACCCACCCTGTCCCTACCCTGTCATTCACGCAGCCCAGAGAGCCCACATGCTTAGTAAGATGCAGTGGTTCCCACTCGCTAAGCATGGACTCTTCATAGTTGCTCCATTATCCTCATCCACACCACAGCACCGACCCCTCATGAAAGGAAAGGAAATAATTTGTTATTTGCCTCCATGTGCAAAGCCTTCCACTTGGTCCTCTACATACATTTCACTCCTAGAACATCCCTGTAGGTAATGCATTATTATTTCCAGTTTACATGAGTAAATGAAGGCTCACAGAGCCCAAGATAACACAGCCGATAAATAGGATTTAGATCAAGGTCCATGTGACCCAAAGTCACATGACTTTTCACCTAAGAGTTAACATTTAGAGTTGTACTCTCTTCATATATATTCTAAATACAGCTGCCTGTGTTGGGGTGTTTGTCTTCCCAAGGATGGAGTTTGTGCCTTTGTCGCTGGTTCCCACAGCTCCCAGCACAGTGTCACAAGCTTGGAAGTAGTGTTGACAATGAAGACAGATGGAATGCCTTCCAAATCACTCCCAGCGTCCTCTTCCATCAGAGGCCCACTGAGATGTGATCCAAACCAGAGGCATGCAGCTGTAGTTACCACATTCTCCAGAAGTGATGCATTTTTTGTGATTTTAACATACTATGTGGTCACAACAGGAGTTAAAACTATGATGAAAAGACATGAGAGGAAGCAGAGATAAAGCTGACCAGGAGACATGCAGAGAGGGTAGACACAGTCCCCTTTTCTATGAGCTAACTCCTCACCTGGGAAAGAAGGCAGCACCACTGAGCCTCTCCCCAGGGAGCTTCCCCTAGTTTTCAAACGTAGCTGAGCCCCTGATCCAGGCCCTCCCTGACTCTCACCACCATTCTGGGGGATCCGTTAAAGCCAAGGCAAACACAACCCATCCTAGCAGAAGCCAGTGCTCCTTGTCCTCCCCTGAAATCTCCCACATTCTTAGTAACCCAGGTTCCCAGAGCTTGCACAAAGTAGAGAATCAGTTGCCAATGGCAACCAAATCCCACCACTTCAATTCCAACTTCACTTTGATTGGCTTGGAGGGATAGAAATCAAGGAGGGGCCAGGCCCAAGTTGCTTTTGTGTCTAACGCATTCACTTAACAACCATCATTCCTTATGTTCACGTAACTCTTCAACTTTTTAAAGGGTTTGCAGCATCATTTCATCATCTCTTATTCTCGTTGCCATTCTCAAGGTGAATGGAGATGTCTTCAGGCAGGCAGGAACTCCCTGCAATTGTTCCGTACCTCTCCACCAGCCTCAGCGCCTTCACAAACTAAAAGACTT
Organism: Indri indri; assembly: GCA_004363605.1. NCBI lineage: Eukaryota > Metazoa > Chordata > Mammalia > Primates > Indriidae > Indri > Indri indri. Next base: position 20,327 of record RJWJ010011907.1, on the reverse strand, counting down.
TTCCACAGAGAAAGAGCAGGGATATGATCTCCCCAATACAAAGCCACAGAATCACTTAGCCTTAGAGACAGATGGGGCCTTCACAGCTCTCTAAGTATACACCTCTCGTCTAAGGGCAGGGTGCCCTCCAAACCAGCACTGTCCAATAGAGCTTTCTGTGATGACAGAAATGCACATATCTGCACCATTCAATTGGGAGCTGTACTGGAGAGAAGAGATATGTGCATTTTGATCACTTGAAATGTAGCTAACATGACCAAGAAGTTGAATTTTTCATTTCATTTTAACTAATTTTAATGTTAATAGCCACACGTAGCTATCGGCTACTGTACGGAACAATGCAGCTAACCCAACCTTACTGCAATAGTGATTTACTATTTCAGTTCGCTACATGGTATCCACAGACCAAAAGGAGTCATGGAATTTTACACACAGAATTCCTGGTATCTGGCCAGGCGCAATGGCTCACGCCTGTAATCCTAGCACTCTGGGAGGCCGAGGCGGGCGGATTGTTTGAGCTCAGGAGTTCGAGACCAGCCTGAACAAGAGCGAGACCCCGTCTCTACTAAAAAAAAAAAAATAGAAAGAAATTATCTGGACAACTAAAACTATATAGAAAAAATTAGCCGGGCATGGTGGCGCATGCCTTTGTTCCCAGCTACCCGGGTGGCTGAGGCAGTAGGATCGCTTGAGCCCAGGAGTTTGAGGTTGCTGTGAGCTAGGCTGACGCCACGGCACTCACTCTAGCCAAGGCAACAGAGTGAGACTCTGTCTCAAAAAAAAAAAAAAAAAAAAAGAATCCCTGATATCTGCACTGAAAGAATTACGTGATGAAAAGGCTAACAGGATCGCCTTTTGCCTACAGTTTGGATTTTGATCACTTGAATAACAAAATGATTATAAACTCCTACAGATGAAGTAGGTTGGAAACAGAAGAGTCACTAAAGACCATCCAGCTCAACACCTGCATTGTACAGATGGGAAAACAGGCTTGCTACATATTTCTCCTGAGGTTATACCTGACAGACACCGTGTTCTCTAGAGAGTCCAGTGCTGATCCTTACTTGCTCCCAAAGTTTCTGACAACCCTCCCAATTGTCTACCTTTAGGTATCTCAAGGCAAGAGCCAAGCTGAGGAGAAGAAATTAGAACTGTCACCACCAGTGACCACTCTCCTCCTTAACGATTTCACAAGGGCCAGCGGTAAACCACAGGGCAAGAGCTAAGGGAGCCCTGGGCCCAGACTCTCACACGAAGTTCTGTGAGGACACAGCGTTCACACTTTTGGTCCACTCCACCCTCCATCTTCACCTGTCCAGTCACCTATCTGGAAATCCCCCGACTTTAGTTATTCTAAAACAAACAAACAATCTGTTTTCTTCTTATATGACCTCAGGACAGTGGTATCAGTTTAAATCTGGGGCTTCTGGGCAAAACTGGTTCCCAGAGGAATAGCTTTCCCTTTGTTATTTGCTGAATGGATGCCTAGAGAGAGGGACCCCTCCATTGCTGGAGGTCCTAGAAATGAAGATTTTGAAATTATGGAGACGCATAATACAATTTTCTTGTAAAAAGAAATATATATTTGTTTTCTGTTTTTTAAATTAGAAATTAATAAAAATATAAATGTAAGTCAGCCTAGGTTTTATTAGTGTAATTTGGAGATCTTTGGTCATCCCGTTTGTTGTGGAGAGACATCTATACTACGTAACCCTTCATTAAACACTGCATTAGGCGTAGCGTTATCTTACAGGGGACACAACAGTCATCTGTTCAATATTTCTTGAGCCACTACTAGACAAAGTCCCTATCTTCATAAAACTTACATTCCAGTAATGGGAGGCGTATAATAATCATGTGTGCAAAATGACAATATCATCTCGTATAATATAAGTCCTATAAAGAACCTAAAAGCAGTAGGATGGTAGGATGTGGTGTGACACTGGGATGGGGGTGGTGGGGTGTGCTACTTTAGGGTGATTAGGAAAGACTGCTTCGAGGAGATGATGTTTCAGCTAGGGCCTGAATGTTGGGAAGATGCCCCGGCAGAGGAACAGAACACACAAAGGCCCCGAGATGAAAACAAGCACAGCGCATTTTAGGGACAGAAGGCTGGTAAGGCTGGAGTGAAGTGAACAGGTGGGAAGTGGCAGGTAGAGAAGTTTGAGAAAAAGGCAGGTTCAGATCACATGGGGCCTCAAAGGCCAAGGTAAGTGTGATAGGTAAACACTTAGGCAGGGGATGTTAAGTACAAAAGAGATGCAATCAAATTTATAAATATATAAACTTTGGATAAAATATTTACAATGCAGGACGAATGAATGCAAAGCAGGCCATTACATATAGGGGTTATGCTAGTGAAGAAATCTGCACTACAGGGGTGTCAAAAAAGACTAAGCTTTTTGCGACAACGGCATTCCAGGCTCTCACAGCAGATGCAAAGATGTGCAAGTTGGAGGGGCCACACGTCATTGTGGAGGCAGGTAGGCAGGAGCCACGCGTGGGAGGGCCTGACACACCAGTCTTGGGGATTGAATGCATTTTGTAGACCACTAGTTCTCAACCTCAGCTCTTAAAAGTACTGGTACCCAGGCTCCACACCAGACCAATTAGATGAAAATTTCTAAGGGTGGGAGGGCAGGCATTGGTATATTTAAAAGCTCTCTCTAGGTGAAGCTAATGCACAGCCAGGGTTGATAACCACCATGATAGGTGATGATTTGAGGGGTCCTGAGAGTTTTAGATAAGCAGTAACAATTATTTATTTTTTATAACAAATTTGTTTTTCTAAAGATTGTATAATACAGTATTTTAAAGTATAATATATTTAGGCAATGATGACAAATTAATTGCCTGCATTTGCATTTAAAACTTGTAAACATTGTTACAAATGGAGTTATAAGTTTCCATTCCTCCTCAACTCCAGCTCTTCCCTTTGAGAAACCTAGATACTCCAAACAGAGGAAACCATAAGCAATACAGATGGATTTTAGAGCCAGAAGGACACCTCGGAAAGCCCCCTCATTTTATAGACATAAAAAGAGAGGACCAGAGAGGTACCATGATGAGGACAAGGATATCAGGTTAGCAGCAAAGGCAGAGCCGGAACACAAGCCCCTTCCACCAAACCATGCTGCTTCTTGCATATTACTCAAATAAGAAAGTCATCTTAACGTCTGGATTTGGACATTTTTCACAGTATGAAGTAATTTTAGAAGAGAAATATAAAAAAGAAAAAGGATTAGGGGGAGAGCCCAAACTAATCAAATACAGTTTTTGGCAAATATAATTTTATTTTTCAGGTTATCCCCTTAGTTGATGACCTCTATGGTTACTGCTTCTTCTGATGCATTATTTTGATATTTCCATAGGTTTCCACAAACTGAGAGTTCGCTCAATGTAAGACAAGTTTTCTATAGGTCCGTAACTCTTGTTCAAGGCACATACTTCAAGATGTGGACTCACATCTTTCTCCAGCTTCTGGAAAATAGACAAGTTGAAGCAAGAGGCATAGAAGACTGGGTTCACACTGGTGCTCCAGGAGGCATTTGTACCACAGAATACCTGGCCTATCCTAGAATCAAATACCTGAGGAATTTTTGAGTCTATATTTGGAAATATTAATATGATTCCAATGCTGAAGGCTTGAAATGTGCTGTTTATTTTAAGGGTGTGCCAGGCAAATGTCGCAGCAGTGCCATCTGCCATTTATACTGCCACCTTTGAGCCCTGGATCAAAGATTCATGAAGCAGCAATGGCGAAATATGTGGTTCTTCTCCATTTCCTGATGAAGTCTTTCACTTTACTTTCCTCTGGACACATTGGAGGAAGTGCATGGAGAGATTTTTAATGCCAGCTATATTGATCTGAAACAGAGTTAAGGGATGTCTCAGCTAAGGTCACTGCCCAATCTACATGCAGCAATAGCCATAGAAAATGACTTTGTACATTTAAGTGTGTGATTTCTATGGTAATCCAAAAGACAGTGCTTCTTGCTGCTCAGAATAACCACAGAAAAGGCTGGATTCACGCTGGACTGTTTGTCAGCTATGGAAGCTGTGACAGCCCCCAGCAGGGGACAGATGTTACAACTGAGTAAACAGTGACTTGGCCAAGGCTTGGTCATACAGAGGTGATGCCTCAGGCATCAAAAATGAGTTAGGTGGCCCAGGAACAAGATTATACACAGGTCTGCTTGAGAGGAGAAAGAGAGAGCTTGGAAGTCGGCCCAGAACAAGCCTGTAGGTAGGAAATATGAGGTCTACAGCCAGGGGCTACCCAGCCCAAGGGTGGTTACTTCTGACTTTCAAGGGAATAAGCTCATCAGCACAGTCATCAGTATACTTTCTTCAGCCAGAAATCATCTGAAATTGTTTCAGGACATTCTCAGAATAGATCCAGAACTCTACTAGTGTCTAGAACAGAGATAAGGGCTCCCAGAACTGGGTTATCTTTCCAAGCTGTGAAACTATACTTTGAAATCCTTTAAGATATTCAGGTATTACTCTTTTCTGAATAACTTATATTTGTCTTAAATTCCCAAAATGACATCACTACCTACACTATTCAGTTTTTCTACAGCCTCTCAATGTCTTTTATAGACTTCTTCAATTTTTCTAATCCCTGAGTCAAGGTCCAAAAATAGTTCAGTGTCCTGTTGTAATATTTATACATTTTTCTTCTATCTTTATATCCTTTCTTCTTACTTCTTTATGTGCATCCATTCTACAACCTATTATGTGTTTTAGAACCTATTTTGTTCTCCTATGTATTTTCTGGAATGCATCCAGCTTATCAACATTTATAAAGAACACCAACAAAAAATATATTTTCACATTATCAACAGATTTAGGCTATGGGAATACATGCTCTAACGCAGCATTAGATGAGGACATTTTTCTCCAAATTGCTTTCACATTACTTGCGAGGTATTTGTCAAAACAAATCCTTTAGCACTTCTTCTCTGTAAGATTTAATCCACGCATGGTGATTCCCTTCTATTTTCAGCACTTCTGGAAACACAAAAGATGGCTCACGTGTCACTGTCATGGAATCCATGGTTCCTTCCCTCTCTGTAAGTGACCAACCATCTGACTGAAATCCCTGCAGCAGCTGCCTGCCCTTCGTGGATGTTTCCATCTGCTATTCAGCTTCCTCCTCTCAAGAAGTTTGCCAAGAGTGTCTTCTGGACCTGGGGCTGATGTTCTCATGTGCACATGAAACCTTCTGGTCAAGGTACACTTTCGGACACTCATACCAGTAGGCCAGGACAATATAGTGCTCTTTTTTTTTTCCTTATCATCTTCAAATGTCATCTTATCTATGAAGCAAGTGTTGTGAATACAGCTAAGGGGACTTTGGGTGGCTTGCATTTGTTCCCTGTGTGGTCCTGGGGAGGATGCTGCAGTTTCAGAAACATTAGTCATAGGAATTGGGGATTCAGAGAGCTAGAAGAAGGTACTGGTGTCATCTCCATCATGGACCTCCTCTCATTCATGGAGAATTGCTTAATGTCAGCAGATACTCCCCACACATGAAGACACATTCCATCATCCCTGTCTCCTTTAGACATGCATCTATCATTGGATGGCATTTGGAAGTCATGCTTGCTCTTCTCCCTCTGAATAACCTACAGTGAGGAATGACTTCCATGAGCAAGAAGGAAGTTCCACTTTGCTAAGGAGAAAAAGAACATGACTGTAGTTAGAGCCTCTCTAGGTTCTAAGCAATCTTCTCCATTGTATATAAATCTGATAATAGCCCCTTCACAGGGCACTGAGTAGTACTCCAGCTCTGAGGGCCTCACCTTAGGACTAGGAGCAGGTGTTCGACTTTGCCTTGGAGCATGGATTCATGAGAATTCAAATACAATTTAAATACATTATGGAAATATGCCACTGGAGCTAAAACAGACTATAATATTCGAAGTTCACATAAATGTAAACTCTTACCTTTCAGCAAAGAGATGTCACTTTTTTTCTTTGTGAATCTCAAGTTGAAGGGCCACGAGAAGTTGAGTGTCAAGTTCCTTCCAACTCCTACATCATACTGGCTCTCACACCTGCCTCTCCTGACCACATAAGGCAGTGAGCACTTTGTTTTATAATCTCCACAGGCTCCAGCGAGCATCTATTCCACCCAGACTTTCAGTGCCTAGTTAGGAGGACTGGAACTTGTCCTCCAACCTGTGGAGCAAAATTCAACAAGTGGCAGCCCACAAGGAAGGCACTGAAATTTTCCTACCCCCAACCCCTTCTTAGGAAACTTGCTGCCTGTCAGGAACACAGCAGTCATCATATTCGAGAGCTGTGCCTAGCTCTGGATGTGACTCAAAACCATCTGGCACCATGGGTCATTCTACATTAAACATTGTTCTTATGCATCATTTTCAGGGATGATTTGGAAGAGGCATGATACATGTCCCAATATGTGAACACCAAACCTTAAACACTTTATTTTGTGCTAAAATGAAACAATTTCTCAATCTCAAAGGTGTTATCTTTCAACCTCTTTCTATTTTCTGGGCCTTCAGCCTATTGGAGACTTCCCAGAAATGGCGAGACTATTAGGCAGTATTTATACCTGTGATTCTGATCTTCAGAAACAGCTCAGAACTAGAGAAAGGAGAAAATTGAGAGGCGATCTTGTAAGGCTTTGAGGTGAGTGCCCATGGGCCTGGAGGTGTGCAAATGGCTTCTGGGAGCAAAGTCCCAGCCAGAGGGCCAGGATCCAGGATCACATGGGATATTTTTGGTGATGTACACAAGGCCACATGAGACTCTTACATTTCTGTGCTATAGATGCAAATCTGTTTCCACCCTGACCTACTGGGATAAGAAGTAAATTGGGAACCAAAGGGAAGGAAGACAGAAAAGAGCGTGCTAAAAAGGAAGAACAACCTTGAGGGAAGAGGAAGAGCTGGCAAAGTGCTCTCAGACCACGTTATTAAGTACAGTTTACAGTTCATTTCTATTTCAATTATTACGATCTAACTTACACCCTCCCAAGGGAATTTCTAGAGCCATCCAAAATCAATAACAATAATATAGAATCCTGGTAAACAGGACTAATTCTTCACAATGATTGCAAATGTGAGCACTTACTACAAAGTGTTAATAATCTCTCTATAACATCTGGAGTGTCAAATTTATTTGAATGTTAGCTTTGTCCAGCAGTTGCACTACTTTTGGCTAGGTGCTTCCAATTTTTGTTATTGTGTTAGAATATACAGAACATAAAATTTACCATTTTGACCATTTTGAAGCGTACAGTTCAGTGGCATTAAGTGCATTGTTTTGCAACCATCACCACTATCCATCTCTAGAACTTCTTCATCAACCCAGACTGAAACCTGCATTACTTTTTACACAGTTTGTGAGCCTCCCCCGAACTCCAAAGGATTAGGACTCCACTGATCTTCCTGTTCAGTACTGAAGAAGACTACAAGATACAATATCATATAGCATTTTAAGGTTTGCAAAGGGTTTTTCCTCGGTGCTCACACTAACCTGATAAGCCTCCTATAAAAGGGGGAAGACCGAGGCCAGGGATGGCGGGGCGGACTTGCTCAAACAGAGCAGCTGACAGTGGGCAGACCCAGGCGAGGCTCCCTGGCTGTGTCCCACCACATCACACCACCTGATGCTGAGCAGGTGGCTCTGGAGTGCACCTAAGGAAATCCACCAAAGGCCAAGCTGTCTCTCGTCCCACCCTCTGCTTTGTGGGATTCTACCTGACAGAGCTGCCTAGAGGCCCAGAAAAAGAAGGCAGTTTTCTTTCTTACACAGCACTCATTGCAAAACCAACTTGGGTCATGTTGCACTTCCTTTCCTCCTGTTCTCCTTCCACCCTCATTGAAGTGAACCCACATCCCAACCACTTTTTCACAAAACCACCACAGCACATTCTCCATCACCCTTCTCCCTGCACAGACCTCCGCTATTCCTGATAACCATTTTAACCCGATTTCTCCTGCATAAAAATGTGAGCCTCCAAGAGATCTGTCTGGTGTGATTTCTCTTTCCTGCATGTTGTAGGGATGGCTCTGCTCATGGCTTCCCATCATGCTCAGGATGCCCCACGCGCTTGCTGGGCCACCTCCATCCAGGCTGTAACGGAAGTCATGGTCTGCTTCTCTGTGTAACCTCTGCTCTTCTCAAAAGAACACCAGTCATTGGATTTAGAGCACACCCTAATCCAGTATGACTTCATCTTATCTTAACTAACTACATCTGCAAAGACCCTATTTTCAAACAAGGTCACATTCTGAGGGTCCAGGTAGGTATGAACTTTCGGGGGACATTTATTCAGCCCATTACACCCACCTTCCATCCCCAAGGTGTGTCAAATTCAATTTCTGGTTTTCTTTGGGTTTTGTTTCTGCAACTGACACCTGCTCCATCTCAATCCTGCTCGTGACCACTGCTATGTAAAAACCTTCCTGAGATGCCTGTTCTCTCCACATCCCCCCCCATTAAATATCTCCAAACTTCACTACAAAATGGGTACGTGAACACTGGGTAAAGAAGGAAATGATGCTGAATTGTCCAGAGAGAATTTATTATTTTAAGTACCCATCTCTCTATATTCACCCAAGAAGCAGTGTGTGCTCACCTCACATTCAGCACCGGACTAGAGGTTACAGGAGTTCCTGCCCTCGGGGGTCTGGGCACACATCAGAGAAATGGGCTACTGCACAGCTAGAGGAACAAAGAAGGCAAAATGTGACTAAATGACTTTAAAAGTGGTTAGAAGTTCAAAAAGGAAAAGGGCCATATGAGCCAATGGTCAGGGAGATGTGACATGAGCCAGGTAAAACGAGGGACTGGATTTGAGGAGGTGAAGGTGAATTCAGAAGACATGGGGGACAACCGGGAAAAGGCACGGAGGTACAAATACGTCTGGAATTTTTAGGGGACTATGAGAGGACCCCATCTGACTAGATGGTGGGCTTCACTGCAGAGGGCAGGCTTGATCAGTGATAAGATTGTAAAGGCAATTGTTTGTGTATGTACAACTCATCCTATACGGCCTGAGTCTAGGCCAAGAGGACCCATTAAGGGTTTCTAAGCAATTGGGGAGTTTGACTAAGTGGTGTTCAGGGAAGCCAGATCTGGTTGGATGCGCATGATGGACAGGGGGAGGGGAGGGGACTGGCAAGGAAGCCTTGGCCGGGAGCCCAGTTAAGAAGACAGGCTCCAGAGCCAAAGCTTTATTTCTCCACTATCAGTGGCCTTGTGAAAGCCAAGTGAATCCCCATGCATCGCAGTAACCTTTCATCAGGCTCTGCAATCAATACAGCCATCCCGACATGGCTGGGGGCGGGGGAACCCTGGCTAGCCTCCAGCCCTCCCTCCCCATTAACGTGATGAGTCGCAGAGGGCATGTCAGGGAGATCTTTCGGTAAATTCCAGGAACGCAGGATCCTCTTTGCACAAAAATCCCCAAACAAAGAGGAGCTCGGGAGTGTTTTGCAAATCAACACACAAATGCCTCTTGGGGAAAATGGCCTGTCCAGAGAGGACAGATGCACCATCTCAGCTCAGGTGCCACTTTACACCAGTGGCCACCACACAGGTGATTATCATCTCATTAGACTGGGACCATCCTGGGAGGAGTGGCAGTCTCTCCCGTGAGGCTCCCATCTAGCTCCTTCCCATCGCCAGACAAGCCCAGAGGGGGCTGTAACACACTCTCACCTTCTCATCCTCCTCATTCAGCCACAACCATCTCAGCTTGGGACCTTCAGGAGCAGAGAGAGGGTGAAAGTGACACAAAGAGGGCAGAAACAATCCTGAGCGTGGTGGGTAGAATAATTTATGAGGTCCACAAGGCACATCTCTGAGCCTCTTTTCTTAGCTCAGGCAAAGATGGGCAGGAGAAGGGGAGCCCCGAGGGGCAGGAGGACAACACATTTCCCTTCTCCTCAACTGTACTTTGTACACCGTCACCATCACGGGAAGCTCCACAGGCCCCAGACCCACAGCCAGCACCACCTGGCTGTACAGCAGCCCAGAGCCACAGGCCTGGGGAAAGGGGACAGCTAAGGCAAAGGGGAGGAACCACACTCTCCCCACGTCCTCCTCTGCCACACTGAAAACTCAAGCCTCGTCCGAAATGTTACCCAGGATGGCAGTCCACAGGAAATGACCCTCATCCAGCTTGCTTTTCTCTTTTAGCGATCAGTGTAATTTGAAAGACATAACTTCTACCCCCTTTATTTCTGAAGGGGGTGCAAACAGATGATCTATTTGGACTAAAATTAAACTTCCTCTGTGTGTAACTTCTTCATGGCATTTATACATTGAATCTGACTCATACTTTTGATGTGGAAGAGTTTTGTTAACATCACTACTAATCCCAGTCCACTTTCGTTGGGATTCATGGCTCTTGTCCAAAAGACATTTTGGCTATTCCTACATTACCTTAAATTGTGGCTGTGATTGATGTTTCATGACAAGCACATTCACAGATTCCATGAGAAACTCCTGGCATCTTTGGGTTACGATTATGAAGTGAAATTGGAAGTGAGAAGCACAAGCAAAGAGCCCAGACTGGGGGCCTGGAGACCCAGGATCCTGTCATACCACTGTCTGTGTGGCCCCGTCACTTGCTCATTCAGGGCTCAGGGTCCTCGTCGCTAGGATGAGATTGCTGGCCTAGCACAGTCCTGAGCTGTCTTCCAGCTCTGACTTCCTGTGATTGTAAAAGATGTTTAAAAATATCTCCAGGGAAAGAAATCTCACCATATTATTTAGTCGTGAGAAGACTGAGCTAATGATATCTAATATCTCTGGCTTCTGAAAGTTTGTGATTCTATTACATACAATGGCTTTTAAATGTGCAGAGATTAATAAAAACAATAAAATAAATAAAACAGAGTCGTTTTTAAATGTCTATTCTAAAAGAACAGAAGCTAAAGAGCCCAAAATAAAATCTTTAGTACACACAGAGCAAACGGGTGAACATGACCAAAGTTATGCAACATCTGGGGCGGCAAAGACTTGCAGTGACTGGGAATCTTTCCTGATTAAAATAAGACATGACAATTGTGGGAGTATTACAACACAGTCCTAACTCCATGCCACTGTTATATCTTTTGTTATTGGGCACAGGGGGAACCCAAAACCCCAACATGTGAAGACATTATGTGAAAAAGATGAATTCTCTCTTGACAAGGGTACTGCTCTGTCCCGAGCTCACTTGCAGACCCTGGGGCAGCAGAGAGGCATCTCAAGATACTTAAGAGCTTGGGTAGGGCAATCAGGACTTCAGCAGGTGCCCAGTTTAGGCATGTTACCATGTAAAACATGCCACCTAAGTTGGAGTCATCCTGGATAACAGGACATGGATTTAGCTCAAGTCAAAATGGAGGTACAAAGTGTGGTATAATACACAAACAGGTGAGATTCATCACAAAATACTCAGCTAACATAGTGGGAACAGGGATGGGCAACAGTTGTGGTCAGGTGATCAAGCACTGGTAAGGTTTTTGTCAGGCCCCAAGTTTAAGTAGAAACTATCAGAAGTAAGCTAAGTCCCTCAAGGACTGGGAGTAGATCTTGAATGCTACTATACAGAAGGTGCTCAAGTGGAAACTTACAAAGAAGCTATTGCTCCAATGAGGTTTGTTAGCTGAGTAATGTTTCCCACATGGCAGCTCAGACTTCCAGGTCAGCCCCAGGAGAGGGGAGCAGGGGTGGAGGGAAACTCTCTAACCTTAAAGGTGCCAGGACCAGGTCCACATCCCTTAGGAAGGAGGATTCCACCTCATCCACCACCCTGGGTCTCACTCATGGAAAGGAGCTGCATTCTCTGGATGAATCAGGGCTTTGACAGAGATCTGATGTCCTCCATAGTTTAAGCTGGATGTGGCCCTTGGAAAAGGGGTGTTCATTCATCTGAGGAAACCCCACCTTAGCAGCATCACAGACCCAGCTGAGTCTTAGAAAACCTGGAAGATTTCAGGTTGCTAGAAATAGTTGGCCATAAACAAAAGGCCCTCCACAGAGTAACTAAAATAAGCAAGAAATTAAAGGCTCTGAGTATCTAATTCCTGAGTGTTCAGATCATGCAGGTGAGATGAACCCCAGGAAATGGGCCTGAGCTAAGCCTATTTTTAGAAAAAGCTTTCCCTTATTGTGAGGAGAACTGGCATTAGACAAAGTATCAATCATTTTCAGCTGAATCTTGTGAGAAATCAAATTTAAAGTAGGCACTGAATTCCTTTAAATTCCATTTCATATGGTATATCTATCTTGTAATAGAGAGACAGTTTGTTGACTGTCTAGTTTACCTGTCTATGTGTTCATACTATGATTCTTTAAAAGTCACTTTACTTAGAGAAGAATATCTAAATACAGTCTGTGAGTCAATGGATCTGGAAAATTTCTGGATTTCTGATGCTTCCCTGGCCTTACTTAGTCAACCCTGTGCCAAGAGACTAGCCACTTATTCAGTACAATCAAACTCAAGGTAGTATCAATTACCTCCAAATTTTAATGCATGGAAACAGACCTGAACATATACAGTCACTTGATTTACGATGGTGACACTACAATGCTGTGGGGAAAGGATAGTCTTTTCAACAAATGTTTCTAAATCTACTGATGTTAAAACAGAAAGAAAAAGAATCTCCCACTCACCATACATAAAAGCACTTCCAAATGGAGTACTGATCCAAATGTAAAAAGTAAAACAATAAAGCTTTTAGTTAAAAAAAAAAAAAAAAAACTTAGGGTAGACAAAGATTTCTTAAGACACAAAAAGTACTAAATATAAAAGAAAAAGTGATAAATTTGCTACATTAAAATTAACAACATATGTTCATCAATATACACCATAAGGAGTCTAAAGAGGCAAGCCATAGACGAGAAGAAGGTATTCGTAATATGTATATTCCACAAAGGACTCATATCCAGAATACATAAAGAACTCCTACAACTCAATAAGAAAAAGGCAGATAATTCAATAGCAAAGATGAGGCAAAAGACCTGAAGCATCATGTTACAGAAGAGGATATCCAAATGGCCAGTAAACCCATAAAAAGGTTCTTGACTTCATTAGTCATCAGGGAAATGCAAAAAATAAACAAACAAATAAGACCCACAATGTGACACTACCACATACCTAGCAGAAGAGCTAAAATAAAAAAGGCAAACAATGGCAAGTATTGGCAAAGATGTGGAGCAATAGGAAGTTTCCCACCTGGTAGTAGAGGTATAAATCATTACAACTGCTCTGGAAAACTACTTGGCAGTATTTACTGAAGCTAAGCATACTCATACCCTATAGCTTGGTAATTCCTCGTAGGTATTAAATTCCACAAAACTGGGTACATGTAGTCATCAATAGATATACACAAGAGTGTTCATAGCAACTTTATTCAAAATAGCCCCAAGCCAGAAACAACCCAAATACAATGGATAAATAAATTGTGGTATACTTATATGATAGAATATCACATAGCAATGAAAGTGACATACTAATTGCTACACACGACATGGATTAATCTCACACATATAACACTGAACAAAAGAGGACAGACACAAAATAGTAAGTACTTCAGAATTCTATTTATATAAAGTTTCAAAACAAGACAAATTAATCTACGTGCTGGAATTCACCATAGAAATTAACCTTGGGAGGAGGAGCTAGTGAATGGAAGGGGACCCTGGTGGGGCCAGTGTTCTGGGGTGCTGGTAATGTTCTATTTCTTGATCTCTGTGCTGGTTACTCAGGTGTGTTCACTGGGTAAAAAATTCATTGAGCTGCATGCTTAGTATTTGTGTATGTGTATGATACTTCAATAAAACGCTTATAATAAGGAAATAAGAACACAAAGTAAATGTAAGGAATAAAACCTATGTAGGGGGAAAAATAATTCCATGAAAACTGCCTTGCAAATCCAAATCTATTAAATGACAGCAAGAATGATAGCTTCTAATTGTTCCTATTATTCTGTTCTAAAATTAAAATTTGCTTTTTTATTTAGGATATATGTCCCACTTTCAAAAAGCATTTGAAGCCATGGTTTTATTTATTGAACAACTACACATTACAGGCTTTTAGTTTTTATTGGAAGCTCTTAGGACATCAAAATTGCTCAATTTCGCTTGGTTTATTTTTACTTTTTTCCCATGTTAATATATGGGTTTTTTTAAATACAATTTTTCTTGGCTAACACCCTCTAATGAAGATTAACAACCCTAATATTTACATAACCAGCAAGCAAATTAAGCTGAACAGAACATAGTCCACCCAATCAGGATCTTTGGAAGGCTTCAGCCAGTGCCTGTAGTTCAGGTCTAATCGTCTGACACTCATTGGGAAGGAAGATTGGGAGCAATTATCTCAATAATCCAAGCCAAGAAACACAGCCATGCTATTCAGGAAAAAGGGGAGCCACAGAGACCAAGTCTACCTCTAGTAAAACGGAGACTGGCTAGCCAAAGAGCCAATGTTTCCCCACCCTGATGTGTGTGCTAGTTTTCACCACTTCTGGAGGAAAGCTTTTCCAGGGCACGAATCATTCTCTTACATTTGTGTAATGCCTTATGGTTTACAAAGTTTCCTAGATACTAATATCTGAGTCTCATGATAACCCTAAAAAGGCAACGGAGAAAATTATTCTCTCCTTTCTGTTGGTGAAAGAACTAAGGCTCAGACAGCTAAGAGATTCTCTAATGGCGCGTGAGTGGTGAGTTCACTGCAAGGACAGAGCATATGCGGCACAGTGCTCTGTCCCCTGTACCATGAAGTCTCCTGGCTTCTCTCCAAGCTGCTTATGAGAATGAGAACACAATCCCAAGACTTGAAAAACATCAGGCTAAGATTCTCAGACACTGGGCAGCAGGCAGGCTGGAAACCGCCACCGTCCAAAGACAATGTTCACCCTTCAGGATTATGCATCCTGGAGGCACTGGGGGGAGAGGGATAGGAACCAGAACTGGGGAAAATTAGCTGTTGAGTGTAGCAAGGTTTGAATGCTTCAGTCTGACTCCATTACAAAAGGTCACCAGCTATGGTAGAGACGTCTGCCATTTGGGCAGGCTTTCCTACAGACAGACAACTGACACCTATGCATTTGAGACATATAAGATATAGTTCTGAAGTCCATTTGTGAACACAGTAGATTTGGATTCTGCTAGAGATGTCATGCCACCAAATACTAAACAACATAAAGAGCACTGCCTTTGGAGTCCAACAGACTTGGCTTTCTCTCCCAGCTCTATTTTGCACTTGATGTGTGCCCTACAACAAGTTACTTGTCTGCTCTGAGCTTCAGTTTCTTTGGTCATAAAATAGCAATGATAAAATCTACCCATCACAATTATTGTGAAAATAATACATATATATATAAAGTTCCTGGCATATAGTAGGCAATAAATAAGTTTTAGTTCCTTTTTCTACTCCTCAACTTAAAAAAAAAAAAAAATGAGATATTTTTGTGAGCTTTTAAAACATATGATATGAATAGTTTGTACCTTCCTTGCCAGCCAGAATGAAATAAAAACATAAATCATTTAAATTCATACCTTACAGGATAATCATATATGAATATATAATAACCTTTTCAGACAGCCTAATTTAAGAACCTTGACCTATTTTTTCCCCCTTTTTCACCTGGAAGTAATCTGATTAACTCAGTGCATGCTTCATTTCCTGGAATAGAAATTGCAATAATCTTCTCCTTAATTTCAATAACCTATTAACATGACAAAAACTTGTCACCTATAGTCAGAATCTAGCTCCCACAATTTTCTCTAGGACTGATGTTGCCAAATGCTGCCTGAAGAGAAGATGAGTGTCTAATTTCCAAGTTAACTCTAGATGTTCCCCTGGCAAATCCTACAGGTTACACAGAGAAGCTAAGAGAAGAGGCTTTATATCTGGCTGCCTATGACCTTCGTTTTAAAAAGCAAATACAGTCTTTTCAAAATCTACAGGTGTTCTTTCATAAGAATATTTTGCTGTCACCTCAAACTCCACGAATACCCCTCCCAATAAACTGCTTTCCCTTCCCAGTGGTCCTATTTCCTTCCACAATTGCATGTTCTTCGAATCTCAGGAACAAGAAACTGGAAAAGGCTTCCATTAAAGCCATCTGGCTATAATCCCAGCACTTTGGGAGGCTGAGGTAGGAGGATCACTTGAGGCCAGGAGTTCAAGACCAGTCTGGGCAACATAGCAAGACCCCTGTCCCTATAAAAAAATTTTGAAATATTAGCCAGGTGTGGTGGTGCACACCTCTAGTCCTAGCTACTAAGGAGGCTGCGGTGGGAGGATAGCTTGAGCCCAGGATTCTGAGGTTACAGTGAGCTATGATTACATCACTGCACTCTAGCCTGGTGACAGAGCAAGACCCCATCTCTATCTATATATAATGTTTTTTAAAAGCCACCTGGCCTAGTATCAAAAAAAATGCAGGAATCATTTCCACTGCATCCCTGATGCTCTGCTACTGACTAAACACTTTGGTGTAGGGGAGCCGGCCACTTCCCTGCTGCACTATTTCTGTGGTTGGTCAAATCCTTCTATACATCCATCTGGAATGGTTCCCCTTATGTCCTTCCCCCATATACTAATCCCAGCTCTGCCCTCTAGAGCAATCCAGGAAAGAGAAATCTCACCCTTCCTCCTCGTTGGAGGCCCTCCCACATGGAAGGCAGCCATTATGTTTGTACACACATTTTACGCTCTGAATCAAACACTCAATCCAAAAAAACATTTGTTGAGGACTAACTATGTGCCTCACACTGCTTTGAGTGCTAAGACAGGAAATCTAAATAACACATGGCATCTACATACAAGAAGTTCACACTCGTCTCTCAGAACTTCTAGACATGACCTGCCTCCTAGACCAACCGTCTCCCTCCTCCAGATACACCATGGCTTGGTGATGCTTGTCTTAAAATGTGGTACCCAGACTATGGGAATAAAAGTGCATGGGTGAGTCTGTGGATTACACCAATGTGGATTTCCTAGTTCTGATATTATACTATAGTTGTACAAGACGGTAACAGTGGGGGACGCTGGGTGAAGGGCACATGGGATCTCCCTTTGTTTCTTTGCAAATTCCTATGAATCTATAATTATTTCAAAATTGAAAGTTTAAAAAAAATGGACAGATGAGATGCTACTACGCTGCTGACAGGACACTTCAAAGTCTAATAAAAGGGTCTGGAAATAAGCACAGAGGAGAACAGAGAGCAGGAACTGCCAGATAAAGGTCCGCATTCTACCCCTCCCTAGGACACAGAGCACCTCTCTGTAAGCACAACCCAGGGCTCCACGATCTGAATCTGCAGGGCCTTTCATTCCTATGAGGGCAGAGCCCATTGCCTGTGTTCCCTGAAACCTGGAGGGGCTACATGGGTGGGGAGTTATAAACCATCAGGCTCTAGAGTCCAACACACCTGGCTTTACAATGAAGGCCTCCCTACCATTCACTGTCTGTGAGAGCCTGGGCACGTTATTTTCCCTCTTCAAGTCTCTGCAAAACGGGCATGGAGACAAGCACCATTATACACAGTGTTGTGAGAGAAGTCAATGAAATAACTCATACAAAGCATATGGTATAGCTCCAGCATCCACCAAAAACTCAGAACACGGTCTCACGGCCTCACTCATGAATAGGCCTAGGTTTCCAGACATGCTCTTACCCCCTTTCCAATACCAGGTAGAACATCTGCCCTTCCCCCACCTTCTGGTTCTGGTACTTCTCCAGTTCGCCAGGACGTTGCAGATTTCCAGCTACTCCAGTCCAGCGCTTCTCAAACCATCTGCAGTGAAGGACCAGTTTGACTTTTTCCCTTTTTTATGCCAATCTGTCATAGACTACTAATTTAGTAAAATACAATAAAAATGAATTACTAGACAAGTATGATTTTAAAAACAAAATATAAGTCCCAATTTTTAAATTTTTAGATTCAACAGACATAAAGTTACTCTGGTAAATTGCTATGAACTTTCTAAATGCTTCCTGTCGATGTCTATGCCCCGCATTACTGAATGGCAACCAACAGCTGGCAGGGCAGTTCCATGGACCACACCTTAGGGACCACTGCCCCACCACCGCCCTCCAACCTCCTGACCACCTTACGGTCAGCAAAACACAACTGGGCACTTCAGACCTTTACTTTGTGGATATTGATTTTAATTGCCCAGCCAGAATGTGTGCTGAGAGCCAGGGTCATGGCCACCGTGCCTAGCCTGGGCCAGACACCTCACAGGGGCTCGATTCCTTGCTGATAATCTAAATATTTAAACAGGTATGTTATTTACTTTTACCTTTCCATGATTTAGACAATGTGATGCTGCACTCGCGAAAACCTGCCTGATGAGAACATTTTGTCCCTTCAGCGTCCCTCCCTGTTCGCCTGCGTTCCATCTATTTCTGTGTGTGTCTTTTTTACCGCCTGCTTCCTCTCCATTTAACTGAAAGGCACCAGATATAGTCGCTGTTTCTCTTCCACTGGGGGAGAAGACAGGACAAATTGCAGAAAATCCCATTCATCAGAAAAGCTTCTGGCTCACTAGATAAACATTCAAGGAAGTGGAGTGGTTATATTAATTTACTTCCCGGGGATACTGTTAGCCTCATCTCTGTGTCTCTCACATGCCGGGCCCGTGATAGCTGTTCAGTAAACGTTTCTGTGATGCGGGCACAGAGCAGACATGCTGCAGAGACTGCACGTCACACCTGCAGTCACGTCACTCAGAAGGCAAGGGCAGCAAGCGGCAGAGCCATAGGAAGGAGCTTCAGGGTCATTTAGACCAGTGACTCTCTAGCCTGGCTGAACCATTGGGATCACCTGGGGACCTTTAGAAAAATACTCGTGCCTACATCTCCAACCCAGAGACCCTTTTAATGTTACTGATTGGGGGTGAAGCCTGGGCATCAGTATTTTTCATTTCCATAGGAAATTCCAATGTGCACCTAGGATGAAAACTGCTCACTTAGAACATCCTCCCATTCACACTGGTACTTAGCGCAGTTCATAAATGTTTGCTGAACAGGTGAATGAATGAACCAATGGATCAAACAATGGATCAATGGATGAGAATGAGTCTCAGGTAAATGTACAGATGACCTTGACTCCTGTATCCTCAGATTCTCTCCTCCATCTGCAGTGCATCTTCTCCCAAGGTCCAGTCTTAAGCTCTAGTGAGGAAGCATCTTCTTCCATCCTCTTGCCAATAAGAAGGGGCTTGCTGCTCCCCTGAAACACTGGACCCACAGAAAGCACTAACTTAGCTCACTCTCACCTTTTTCAAGCAGGAAACTCCTGGGCTTTCTTGAATACGTGCCCAGAGGGCCCCAAAAATACCACTGG
Organism: Indri indri; assembly: GCA_004363605.1. Classification (NCBI taxonomy): domain Eukaryota; kingdom Metazoa; phylum Chordata; class Mammalia; order Primates; family Indriidae; genus Indri; species Indri indri. Next base: position 989 of record RJWJ010011907.1, on the reverse strand, counting down.
CCTCAACTCATACAGGATGGGAACACGTTATCTCATCTATTTCATGTTTATGTAACGGCCGCTCTTTGATTGTTTTTCTAGTAGTCCATGAGTCCAGGATGCTATCTCAGACCACAGACTTCCAGAGGACAGAGGCCCAAGAACACTGCACACAAAGCGACTGGTTTGCAGCAAGTCTAGTAAATGGACGTTGCTGTGGTGCTGCTTAAGAAGGACAAGAGGGCAGGAAGAGTGAGGGGTGGTGAGCAGGCATGAAAGGGGAGATGGGATGCTGGTGGCTGCCCACTGTGGGCAGGCACAGGTGACACATAGGATCAGGCAGTGCCCACTGCCCCATCCCAAGGTGCAAGGAACAGGTTAGCTGAGCTCGGAGTTCTCTGCTGGTAATGTATGCCTGGGGCTGCCCCAGCTTCTGGCCTCTGTTGCTGCTGCTGCTATTTTTAGCTGAACAGAGGCCCCTCCCCAGCCTTCTCTCCAACCTCTAGTTCCATGACTCCAGAGTAGCAGGTGGACTTGTCGTTCTCCCTCTAGGCCCTGGACCTCCCACTCCTCGAGGCTCACCCTGAGTCAATTCAGGGTGCTCTGTGGGGATGTCTGGAAGGAGATGAGCTCAGGGTAGCTGGGGAGTCAGTTGTGAAATCAATCGACGCAGAAAAGGCATTTGACAAAATTCAACACCCTTTTATGATAAGGACACTTAACAAAATAGGCATAGATGGGGCTTACCTAAAAATGATACAAGCCATTTATGACAAACCCACAGCCAACATCATACTGAATGGGGAAAAACTGAAAGCATTCCCACTTAGAACTGGAACCAGACAAGGTTGCCCACTATCTCCACTTCTATTTAACATAGTGCTGGAAGTCCTGGCCACGGCCATCAGGCAAGAGAGCGGAATTAAAGGCATACAAATGGGAACAGAAGAGATCAAACTCTCACTATTTGCTGATGATATGATATTATATCTAGAAAACCCCAAAGATTC
>RJWJ010011906.1:0-43250 GCA_004363605.1 Indri indri | reverse complement strand
AGCACCCTAGACCTGGAATAGGCCTGGCAAGGTGTGACAAAGACAGAAATGGTGGAGAAGGAGATTGGGCCAATAGGCAACAGATGCAAAGGCCCTGAGGGATGGGCTGGGGCACATTTCCCTAGGTCCCCTGCCAAAGCCCAGATGGGCAGGATTGCCTGGGTCCTCCTCCTCCATCCTGGCCCCTTGCTGCTGTGGCCTTGGGACAGCAGTTACTTCTCTTCACTTCCCGCTCGGCTTTCCCCTTCTGATGATCCCGCGTGTCCACCTGGCTTTGTATTCCATCCTGTGACCTTGCTCGCCTAGAGTCAGTTCCTCTCTGTCTCCATTTTCATAAAGCTGAAAAGAAGCTGTCCCATCACACTTCACTTCCCAGGACAATCTAAAGATAAGAGAAATAATATGTGAGAAGCTTTGCACTCTGGGGAGGAAGGTGTCCTATAAATCCCATTCAGGTATTATTAGGGCTGAAACTAGGTATTTCTGCTCCCTGGGGAAGAAGTGGCGGTGGGCTGGGGGAGGAGTTCATCCAAGGTTGTCTCACAGCCTCCAAGCAAGGAGTGCTGAGACGCAAAGGCAAGAGGTCAGGAAAGTCAAGGGCCTCTGGAGCCTGTGGGTTTAGCTGGGACTAGGAGGTAGGAGAGGACAACCATGTCATTTCAAGGTACTTTACCTGTATTATTTCTATGCCCCACCACAACGTTATGACAAAGGTGTGGTTATCTTCGCTCCAGAAATAAGGAAACAGAGGCTCAGAGAAATTGAGGAGTTGGCCTAAGGTCATACCAGCCGTACAAAGATCTGAGCCACGTGCCTGGGCGCACTTCTATCAGCTGTGCCAGTGGAAGCCACCTGGCTGGAGGTGCTGGGGAGAGGGGCCAAGCACCAAAACTTAGCATGAATTGCTTCTCAGGGCTTGGAGCTTTTGAGTCTAAAGACCCTGGCCCAGGGAAATGGAATGGGGCATGTCCCAAGGAGAACATTGCAAACCCAGCCCGAGGGCCACCTGGGCAAACAAAGCCACCAGGACAAACACTATTCAGAGCAAAGAGAAGCAGAAGAGAAGGCGAAGGCACCCAGAGTAGAGGCTGGGAGCACACCTAGCTGACCTTCAAGCTCTCTGGCCAAGTCCTGCTCCAGGGCAGGTCACTTTCCCAGCCCCATGTCATTTGCCAGCAGCGAACTGGGTTTTCATTTTTGTAGCGTCTGATTGAAGGTGCCTCCCTACATCCCACAGAAGCTTCAAAGGGACACAGCTGGCCAGGGTTCCTGTGACCAGGGGGCCGGGGGCAGTGGTTACTGGCAGGTAACAGTAGAAAAAGAAGGAAGAACTTCCAGACTATAAAACGTAGGGGCTAAAAGGGACCTCAGACACCATCTTATCCAAAGCTCCTTGTCCAGAAAAGGAGGTGGCTTGCCCTAGACCACTCAGCAGGAAGCTGGGCTACAGTTCAAGTCTCTGACTTCCAGCTAGGTGGGGCTGTGTCCTCCTATGCCCTTGTCACGCTACCTGGCCATTCTGAGCCCTCACAGGCAGGGATTTCACCCAGGCAGGCAAAGACAAAGGCCAGCTAAAAGAAGCCACCACCGTTGGAAAGTGCACCATGTGTCAAGGGTGGCCTCAGCAGGCCTGGGGCTGGGGGCAGATGCTACGTTGAGGCCAGAAGCTTTCCTTGATGACAGAATATGGCTCCACACCACCCCAACACCGCGCTCCCACGTCCACAGCAGGAACCACCCAGCTCCCCCGGCCGGGGAAGAAACAGAGGCGTGAAGAGGGGCAGCTCTAGGAATGTGAGGAGGGCAAGAGCCCCCAGGAGAAGCTCATCCTCACAGAGCCCGGCGCGGGTCTGCTGCCTGTGGGGGCCTGGGGTTGGGAAAGACCTCCAATCCCTGCCCTCTGCTGCTGGGTCATCTGCCAGGCTGGGCAGGGTGCCCCATGCCAGGCAGGCCTGACCTACTCAGAATGCAAAGGAGAGCCAGGGATCCTGCATCCTTCGACCTCGACAGGAACTGCCCTCAAGGGATGCCTGTATACTTGCTGATGAACCGACAGGTGATGGAACAGAAAGACATAAAGACAGATGAACTTACTTCAGCCCAGCTGTGCCCTCCTCCCTGGCTGATGGCTCGGGCCAGCTGCCATTCTGACTGGCCGCTGCCCAGGCTGTGCCAGTGGTTAAATATTCTGATTATTACCATTGTCCCCATCCTCCAAATCTCAGCTATCTTAAATGATCCTGAGAAGTTCAACTCCTTCCTATTTGCCCCATACCTAAGTGGAAGGGACAAGAAAAATCAACCCCATTCAGTGTTCCCTATGTACCTCAGAGTCCTCACAGCAGTGCCATAGGCAGGGATCATTATTCCCATGTTACAGGTGAGGAGTTAAAGGCTCTGGGACATTCAGAGGTCTACTGCATAGTAATGCCAGAAACAGAGCCCTGGGCTAGGCCTCTGCCCACAGCGTCTCCTCTGCCCTCCTCTCCAGCCAAGGTCCCGGGCCTGGGCTTCCCCATCCTGCTGGACCAGAAACATCAGAGCCAGCAGGTTTGCATTCAGCGCTACCACCTCAGTTTCCTAACTCCCTGGTTCTCTCAGGGCTGCTCAGTCTAAGCGGGGGAAGCATACCGCCTGGTGTACTCGCTTAGTTCTAGAACAATCTCTACTTGTGACCAGCCCCCAGCTGACCAGGGGAATGAACACCTGAGACTTACAGAGGCTTCTTCTAACTGGGACTGGCAGCCAGAGGATTTGAGGGCTGGGGTAAAGGGCAGCCACCAAACAATAAACATGCAGAAAAGGCTGGAAAGCCTTAATCCTGGGAACTTCCCTTCTGAGACACAAAGATCAAGGTGACGCCCGACTGCATGCAGGGCCTATGCCCCAGCCCTGGGCACCACCCGTGCTGGTCCAGCTCTGCCGGGCCACCGACTCAGGAGGGGGAACCACGCTTGGAATGTGATTCCCCGGCTTTGCACGATGCTCCGTTAGCAGAGTGTGACTCCCAAGATCCCCTGTCACTTCCTAAAGCCTCTGCCAGCCCGCCCTCCAGCACCGCGCTGATCACCAGATTAAGGAGCTCAGAGCTACAGCTGAGGCGGCTAAAAGCTGGGAGGGAGGAGTGGGGCTGGGCAAGGAGGGCAGTGGGCAGCTCTCCCAGGGCCCTGCCTCCCCTCCCTCTTCTCCCCAGCCCCTCCTGAGGCACCTCTCCCACTGTGTCCCTGCCATGAAGCTCTTTTCTTCACTGAGCTTTGGGCTTCGCCTCTAGATGCCCCGCTTAGGGAGGGAGGGAGGGGCAAGGAAAGAGGCCCCCAGAAAGAGAAGTGGGAAGATGGAGAGAGGAGCAGAGGGCAAAAGGCAGCCAAGCTGGAAGGAGTGAGCTCACTGGGGGTGGGGAGCTGCCTGGAGCAGCGACATGAGGGGAGGAAGGTCCCCTGGCCTGAGTGGCCACCTGAGGTCAATCCCAGAGGCTCCCTGTGGATCCCCCTGGCCAGCTGCCTGGCTCCAGAGCACGACGCATCCCACGACACCTGATGAGGGAATGGGAGGGGGCGCCAGAGAAGGGGAAGCTGGCAAAGAAGGGACAAGAGAGGGAATCCGGGCATTGGAAGCTCTTCCCTAAGACCCCAGCATTTCCCAAACCAAAGGCACCCCAACCCATTTAAAACACAAACACAGTAAAGGAAGTGCCCTTCTGTTACCAGGCCGTAAGAAATGAGACGGGCTCGGCTCATCCATGATAAAGACCCAACAAGAAGGAACCGGAGGTTTTGGTACAGGACTTCTTGAACTGTGAGCAGTCAGCCCCAGGCTTTGACTTTCCAATTAACCCAGAAGTTGCGTGTGTCAAGAGGGTAGGGCCAGTGGGGCTGAGTGGGAAGTGGAGGGTAGAAAAGACCAGGAAATGACTTGGGGGCCAGTCCCCCTGGCCACTGAATCCTGACACCCCTGCACCTGAACAAGAGGGGCGATGCTCCACCCCTCCAAGGTTATTCTGGGGGGATGTGAAGAGGTAGAAACCTCTTAAGACATGACCTGTGAAACTGTCTGAAGTCCTGGCTGGGCACCCATCCAGACCCTTCTCAGCCCTGTCCCCCACCCCAGGTCCTGTAGGGGGCGACTGGGCTACTCCCCCGCCCAGCCAGCAGCTGCTCTCCCTCCGGCTTCTCCTTTGCCACTGCCAAGCACCCGTCTGCTGGACCAGGGCCTGCTTCCCACCACTGCAGAGCAGGGGCAGGAGGAGGGGCTCCTCTGTGAAGACCTGGGAAGACAGGCTCTGCCCACTCCGGATCCTCTGCTGGCTTTGAAAACATGGGCGCACAGTTGAATGTCAACAGGGATGAAATCCCTCCTGCAACACCCCTCTCCACACCCAGCCGGAATTCACTGGTCCCATTCCTGTTGTACCAACAGCAAGTGCTAAATCAATGCAGGTTTGAAATGATCGCCACTATTGCCACCATCATAGACTTTCTGAGCTAGAAGGGAACCAAGAGTTTCCTGAGGTTCAACTCACACATCTTGCCCATGAGAAAACTGAGATTCACGGGCAGGGGGGACTTGGCCTGCCCGAGGTCCACGGCAAGCTGGTGGAAAAGACATGCCTCATGCCCTGTCTACCGGAGTCCTTTCCTTTCAGGGGCAGGCCTCTGTAAGGGCCTAAAAGAGGACTTCTCTATCATATCCCAAACAAGATCCTGGCCCAATCACAGGCGGCAGGGGTCTGGGGCCAGGGGAGGCCGTAATGCGATCAGCAGACTGGCCATCTGGCTTGGGGACGGAGAAGAGCCCAGACTGGCCGCCTCTGCTGCCTGGTCCCGAGGGGCCCTGTGTCGTGAGAGACAGACTGCCAGATGGACAGGCACTGGCCTGGGTCTGGGAGGAAGCCAGTGAGTCCCCAGTAGTCAGAGCTGACCAACTTTCAGTTGTGGAGGGGCAGGGGGTATGGAAGGCATAGGGAGCAGACAGACCCCAGAGGGCAGAGAGACAGAACAACAGAACAGGACCAGGGAGCAGAGGTTCTCCAGCCAGGCTCAGAGCCTGGCTCCCAGGTAGGCCCAGCCCCTCCCAGCCCTACAGCCCCAGCCGCCTGGCCAGCCACAAACAGGGCCTCCTCCCGGGGAAAGGCAAACACATCTCCCCTGGCACCTTCTCAGACATGCATGCAAAACTAATTAACATGGGGAGACATGCGAGCAGCCGGCCAGCTCCACACCCTCGAGTCCACGCAAACAAGGCGAGCCCTTGTCCAGGGGACGTGCACAAAGCTTTGTTGCTAATTTAGGCATCTGTCTCTGTCTGGTCTGGTCCTCCTGCCTGCGCTGGGGTTTTTCCCAGCCCCTTGGACAATGCTGGGAACAGGCCCTCCGATCCCTTATTCAAATCACACCCAGGACAATGAGCTCATTGTACACACCACAGAAAAGGGGATGCTGGGGGGCAGGAGTGTGTAACGGGGCTTTGGGGAGTAGAGAAGGGTGGGTGGGGGGTGAAGAAAATGGGAACCCAGGAAAGTGTTTACTAACACAGCCCTGCAGCTGCCTTGGGCCCCTTCCCCTCCCCTGCCCGACTGGGAGCTGGGAGAAGCCGGGACTCAGGTGGGGCCCAGCATGGAAGAGGCCTCAAACCTTCCTCACGCTGGCCTCTCCCACCTTCGGCAGTTACAGCTACCTCTGCATGTCCGAGGCCAGGCATATTTTTTTATAGAATGATTTGGGGGTTCTGTTGTTTTTCCTCCTTCAGGCTTAATGGTATAATGTACAATCCCAACTGCAGGGGAGGAGACGGGCGGGGGGAGAGGTGCGGCAGTGCAGGGTGGGGCCTGCTGTCTCGGCCATTGTCTTCAGGCAACGTTTCATTTTCTCCTCCTTCCCAGCTAATAAATTAGAGAGGAGACGGTGAGCTGCAAAGGGACAGGTTCCCCATGGATGGCAGCAGCGGGCAGGAAGGCAAGTCTGTAAGCTCGGGGCAGATGGGCTCACTGGCCAGTGGCTGCTCACACCACACCTGGTGAGACACTCGCGTGGAGCCCCGCACAATGAGCGGCATGAAAAAAAATCTCTATCTATATACATGCACACATGTATACACAAATCCCCTGCGGTCCCTGAGGGGGAGAGATGGGGCTTTGAAATGCCCTCCCTTTTACCAACACCCCCCTGCCCAGCTCCTTGTCGCAGAGCGCGCCTAGACAGGCTGACATAAACAGACACACACAGCCTGACACTGACACGTAGACACAAAAAGAAACACACGCACCCAGAGGCAGCCCCAGACACACACGCTGACAATGGTGTAATGAATGCAGGATGGCGAGTGCATTCAGTCAAAAGCCCCCGCTGGCCGCCAGCACCGGGTGGCTGAAAGGTTATGGAGAGGCTGCAAGCCAGCTCTCCCCACAGCCTCCTCCCGGCTCCTTCTCCCAGGACCGCAGCCGCTACACAGGAGGGGACACCCAGATGGAAGCAAACACCTCCCAAGACAGAAAAGTTTAGAACTGGTCTGAGCTTGGCTGAGCTGTCTGGAAATTTTTTTGTAAATAATAAAAGAAAGGATTCTCAAAAGTCATCTTAAGTGTCCTGCATTTTGGGATGGCATGTCCTGAAGTTGGGGCAAAGTGGAGCCTTGCTGGGATAGTTTTCCCTTGTAGTACAATCCACAGGTTGGAGTGATTTCCTGCTGTTAAAAAACTCCAAGAAGGGTATCATAGGATGAAGAGGAACACAAATGATTAAAATCTCAGACTCGGCCGGGCAAGGTGGCTCACGCCTGCAATCCTAGCACTCTGGGAGGCCGAGGCGGGCGGATCGTTCTGAGCTCAGGAGTTCGAGACCAGCCTGAGCAAGAGTGAGACCCCGTCTCTACTAAAAATAGAAAGAAATTAATTGGACAGCTAAAAATATATATAGAAAAAAATTAGCCGGGCATGGTGGCGCATGCCTGTAGTCCCAGCTACTTGGGAGGCTGAGGCAGGAGGATCGCTTGAGCCCAGGAGTTTGAGGTTGCTGTGAGCTAGGCTGACGCCATGGCACTCTAGCCCAGGTGACAGAGTGAGACTGTCTCAAAAAAAAAAAAAACTCAGAGATTCTTTAAGATGTGCTTCTGAGGATCCTGCTCTACCATCCCAGAGGAAGGGAAAGGTATTAGATTGAACCATATAAAATTACCAATATTTGACTCATTTTGATCAACAAAAAAGTAATTTCATATGGGTCAACCTAATAGGCAGCTGGTTCCAAGAACCACAGGGGGTATTTTCCCTTTTTTAATATCTTCCCAAAAATGGGTTATTTTCGTCTTGAAGAAGAAAAAAACAGTAACCCAAGACCCAAATCTATCTTGGACCGTCCATCTACCAGCACATAAAAACAGCACGCAGGGAAGTTAGAATAGCTGCTGGAAAGACCTGTGATCACAACAGCCTGTGCTGGGACTGGGACCCACCTTTGGACTCTTGCAACCAGGGCTCTCGCTTCTCTTTTCTCTGTTGTCCGAGTCTGGAGTATGTCCTGGAGGGGACAGAAGGAACTTGAGAGGGAAAACAGAATGGGAAATAGTACAACTATGCACCTGGCTTCTCCAGCTTGGAGTCTGCATATGCCCCGCCCTGGAAGGAGCATCTCTCGAGTGGCCTGGTGACTGAAGCATGTGTTGTCAACTGGCTGCCATATTTAAACCCAGGCCAGCCTCTGTGCATGCGGTATTCATTCAGCAAACCAAGAGATCCAGAGTGGGAAGCCGGAAGGGAGCCAAGGCCACGGGACGTAGGGTACAGGGAAGGCCCACTCATTGCCAGCATGTGGATGTCCATCTGTCCCAGTGCTCACTGTCACAGAACTCAGAGCGCACTGCATCTTCCTGGAGAATTGCCCTCGCCAGCCTCTCTGGGGTTTCCTAGGGAAGGAAAAGAGGAGGCTCCAGAAGGAGCGTCTGGCGTTGCCCTGCGTCTCACTGCCTGCTCCTGTCCACGGCAGTGTGTGCGTCTCGCCCCCGACAGCAGGGGCCAGTCCGCACGGAAACTGAGGGCGATGCTTCCCCTCAAGTCCTCTGGTAGCCAAGGACCTGGGGCTCTATTCAAAGATCTGGAACCACCTTCCACGCACAGTCCCTCCTACAACCTTGACAAATGCTCGGTAATTTCTAAGAGTTTTCTTACTAAGACACACACATCAACCTCAACGACAAAACCACCAAAGTAGCAATAATAGTAAGACAAAACCTATTTGCCCTTCACCCACCTGGAAGATGAGTGAGAGAGTGATAGGGCTTGCAGAGTGGGCCTTAGGGCTGATGAATTCATTTACAGGGCTGGGTCCCAAACCAGGGGTTACATGGATGACTCTTCAAAACTCCAGCTGTGTGGAGAGAGAAAGCTGGGTGTCCACGGTGGCTAACCTGCCAAGAAAGGCACTCAGCATCCAGCCAGGGTCGAATTCTAGCCTTGGCGTCTGAACAGCTTCCAATTTCTTCTAAGGCATAGAAAGCCTCTGTATGTGAATTCATCCAGATGTAATGTATTATCTGACTGCATTTAAGATGTCCCCTACCAATCTCACAAGTAAATCTCAACAGGTTACTACTATTCCGATTCTTACAATTGAATTTGTTTTTTAAATGAAGAAAGGGAAACTGAGATGTCACAATTCTATACAAGACCAGTGGAATCTAGAGAATTAGAGTTGTAGCTGTGGCTAAATGACAGCTTAAAGTCACCATCAGCAAAGCATGACATGACCCTGTTCTCCTAGGCTCTTGAAGCACAGAGAGGGTCAGAGAAACCAAGAAGGCACAAACTGATGACAACTGTCACACCTCCATGCCTGCTAATCCAGCACCACCCCTGCCCACCTGGCCTTCCTGTTCTAGATGGATATGTGAAATCCCATATTACACAGCTAAAGTGCTGGGCCAGGGACTGTGGTTTCCTTCTCTGTATCCCCAAGGCCTTGCCAAGAGCCTGACACATAATGTGTGGTCAATAGACATTGAATGAATAAATGAATGTGGTAGAAAAAATACAGAGTGGCGTGGGAAGACTTTCAATTTCTGAGCTCCACAGTTCTCTTGCAAACTGGGAAATGCCTCCACGGCACAGCCCTGGGGCTGCTGATGTCCAAGTCAAGCGCTGTAAGAGGTGAGAGGCACAGGGTTGGTGTGGCTGCTCAGCTCAGGCTGGCCTGGGCAGCACAGGGCCTGGCAGCCCCCCACACCCACCCATCCTGAACATGGTGACCAGACCAGTACCCTTACCCTGCTCCCCAGCCCTGTCATTCTCGGCCTCCACCACCTAACCTGACCTTCTGTACCCAAATCTCAGGCCCAGTCCAGCAGTACTCTCCCTGTGCCTCCATCCCCACCTCTGAGCTGCTGGCAGGGAAGCCTTGTCCTGCCCTCTTGAAAACCTAGAAGACCTGTTTGGGCACAGTGATCCTTCTCTGACTCTGCCCCAAACTAATTCCTCTTCTTTTAACTTCCATGGGCTGGGCCAGACAATCTACCCCTTGAATGTATGCCTTCTTAGGCTGGCCATAGCTAGTTTCTCTGCTCCTAGAAGTCAGGGAGCAGATCAGGGGTTCTCTTTGCACAGCAGAGCTTACGGGTGGTCAGTAAATGCCATGATCTATTGTAGAGGGACTGACAGAGAGCTGAGCCCAGTCCCTTGCTCACCACCTTCCCTGGCCTTTACCCACGACACATGTGCAACATACCAGGAAGATGGGGGACATAAACTAATACTTCCTGAGGGCCACAAGGTAAGTATTACTATCCCCAATTTCAAAGATGAGCAAACTGCAAAAATTGCCATGGGCTCTGAACTAGGTCAGACAGATCCCTCACCCCTGATGCGCAGAGCTGCAAAGCCTCTGCCTCACACCACCATGATCTTGGAGCCTGTGATCCAACAGCAGAAGAGAGAAGAGTGGACTAGAAACGGATAAAGGAAGCTGCAAGCCCAAAGGTGGTGGGCGGTGGGGGAGTGGCTCTAAAATGCAGACCTCCCTCTCTCTACTCCCCCCTCCCCAGCACTCGCCAAGGAAATGACAGGCCCTCGGAGGCTTCTGCCCCTCTCCTAACCTAGGGAGACAGTGGGGGCTGTGCCACTGAACTGGGTAGACAGGAGGAAGGCCTGATGTTCCATGCTTAAGGACAAGACAAGACAGAGAACACTGGACCCCTTCCCTCCTCCAGAGGACAGTGGGCACTACCTCAGGGGGATATCACATTGCAGGAAGCAAAGGCCCAGTCTTGCCCTGAGCATCCACAATCCCTCAGCACCATGGGCAGGCTGGTAGGTGGGGCCAACCCACTGACTTTACAGACTGGGGCAGAGCATCGCTGTGGGTCACACTGACAATCAGGATTGGATGGGATGTTCTCAGCCGTCTAGCACCTCGCCAAGGCTCCCAGGGGCCCAGCCCAGAGCCTTCCCATCTGGATTCTGCAGATGTACTGCCAGCCGAAGCAGGAGATGCTGCAGTGGCATCCTATAGCAACCCAAATGAACTCATGTGGCTTCCCAAAGCCCAGGCCAGTTCCTTGGGAGACAGGCACTCACTGGGGACTGAGACTCCCTCCTACCCAAGGGCTGTAGCTCCTAAGACACACCCCATGCCATCACCCAAATGGCATTTGGCTTAGAAAAGAAGGGCAGACCCTCGATTACATTTACTACTCTTTTTTCTCCCCTTGAGACAGGTCTCCTGGGGAGACACAGTGTGCAAAGCATTAGCACAGAACCTGGCACAGTGTAAGTGCTCAGTGAATGGTTCCTGTCACCATCATGATGACTCATGATAATTTCCTGGATGCCCATTCCTTACCTTCCAGGCTCATGTGAGGAAACTTCTTTTCATAAACTCAAGGTTTAATGGAGCTGGCAGGCCCGTAACCCAGTCCAGGTTTCCAGGGCAGGAAGCTAGAGTTCCTGAGAGGGGAAGGGGGCTGGAGGCAAGCCCGGCCCCACAGCCAGGGGTCCTCCGAGGTGAGAAGGCTGACCGAGGCCCCTCTGCCCTTTGACAGCAGGATGAGCCCAGCGCCTCCCCAGAAAAATCTCTCTCAAGCCCTAGGCTTGGCAGGGAGCCAGGACAGGAGGGCTCTCCAAGAAGACGCTGGCTCTAAGCCAAGGCGTGTCCCAGAAGCTCCAGCTCACAGAGAGCGGCAGAGGCTGAGGGGAGGAGGGGCAGCCGGGAGAGGGGCAACCGGGAGCCCTCGGGCCAAAGGAAACAAACCTGCTGAAAGTGGGTTTGGCAGGAACCTGGGATGCACCGCTGCCTTCCTGTGCCCTGTGGTTTCCACACATCAGACCATGAAAGCACTGCTGAGGGGGGAAGCACGGGGACAACCCTCCTGTCATCTACAGCTGTGCCCATACACACTCCACTGAGGCCCTGCAAGACCTTCATTCAAAGACTCTTCTGGGGGTTGACATTGGCTCTCTTGCCCCCACCCTAAAGGCTGAAAAACACAATGTGGCCTGCAGATTCAGGTCACAACTTCTGCCTCCAAGGACTGAGGGGTAATCCCCATTTAAAGGGCTACACCAGGCACTCCCAAAAGCCCTTTAAGGCATGAGGCTCTCTACCCGCCTTCACCCCGGCTCTCCCATGGCCCTCTGTGCACAGAGCTCTCTGTGGCCAGAAGCCTCCCGGGGGCAGATCAGGATTAGTAACTGAGTATTGGGGCTGGAAGAGGTCCTGACCCTTTAGTGCAGAGCTCGCCGTCCAATGAAAATATAATGTGAGTTCCATGTATAGTTTTAAATGTTTTAGAAGCCTCATTAAAAAGTAAGAAGAAACAGCTCATTTTAACAATATATTGTATTTAACCCAATATTATCATTTCGACATGCCACACTGACCACATTTCATGAGAGCAGCAGCACATGTTATCATACTGGACTCTCAACTCCAGCAACCCCTCCCTGTTTTCAGACGAGGATGTGGCCCAAGTATCTGGGGGAAAGGACGCTACAGTAGAAAGGGAAGCTGCAAACTCCATTCCTACAGCTGAGCCCATCAGCCTTTCCTTTCAGTCTCCAAATAGGTGGTCATGGCCTAAGAAATAGATAATTTTATGATAAATCAAATTCGGGAAGACTGCAACATAAACCTATTTTGAAACAGACAACCCAGAGAGTCACAGAAATGAATACACTTGACATTACAAGGCTAAGGAACAAAGACCAACAGGAAGGAACAGGAGAGAGGCTCTGGGAGACCTCTGCATTGGCCACAAGTCTTGCTGAGGACCTCTGTTTGTGCCATCCCTGATCAGGGCCACCTGGCTCCGATGGGGTATAAATACTCACACTCCAGCACTGGGTCTGGTGAATTTTCTACCACGTTTCCCTGAAGAAACTACCCACAAAAGCTCCTCTCTGCTTTAGAAGGCAAGAACAAGTCGTGCATTTACCCAGTGTTTCTAGTCTTCTTACTCCGAGTCGCCATGCCAACACACAGTCATAATTACCGAGGAACGCGTCAATAGTGGCAGCATTGACAAAGACACTATATCAGGGCCTGTAAGCTAAGCAAGGTCAGGCTCCTCAAAGCCCCCCAGCTTCCTGCCCACTTCCTTTATTCCACTCTGATCCATCTCTTTCCCTTCATTCTTTCTCTCCCACCCAGATGGTCTCTGATTATATTTTCTCTGCAGAGAAAGGAACTACAGCTCAGCATATAAAACACTTTTATAGCAATTGGGAGACAGGTTCTCCTTTGAGTCCCGATTTTAACTTGTGGGAAAAGTTGCTTCAACATCCAGGCCTCAGTTATTTTGCTGTGAATGGGAGGAATATTTTGGACATTGCCTATTCAGCAAATGGGTGCCTGCATTTAATTTGCCTTCTAAATTCAGGGGCTGATTTGTGTCATCTAGTCGACTCTAAGGTCATCTTTATGATCTGGACCAGAGGTACCAGAAGCTCAGGGAAACAAAAGAAGGTTCAGATCAGAGAGGGAGCTACATCTAACACCCTGAGAACAGCAGGGCTTGTATCTCCCCTGGAGAAAGGGTAAAAATCTCAGAAAAGGAGCGAAGAGCAGCTGAATGGTGGGCTCTATCAGATTATTAAAAGGTAAGTGGGATGGATGAGACCCATCAGGCTAAGTGACATGCATACTGAGGGCCCCAGTGAGAAACAGGATGTGCACCCATTTAAAATGAGAGGTCAGAAAAACAAAGCAGACAGCCATCACTGGAGCCCTACACAAGAGCGCCCCAATTTCAGAACACCCAGTGCACCAACATCTGAACTTACAAAGGAGATAAATTGGAGGCTGATGATTAGCATCACAAAATGATTATTCCCTTTGTAAAAGGCTTCACTGCAGGACTGCTTTAAATAGTGCATTTAAACCATGATCTGATTTGCTAAATTCGATTTATACACATCTACTGCCTAAGCTGGCGTGCGGCTGTATTTACATGTCTTCCCTTGGCACAGAGGAGGGTAGAAGCCAGCCATTATTTGGGGTCTTTAATCCCTGTAGACAGTAACTAATCTGGGGAGCTGAACCCTGTTTTTCTTCCACAGCTGGGGCTTTAGCTGCAAACTGGCCCTACTTATCCTGCTTTGCCCATGCAGACCCTGTCCGATGACAATAGTCAGGGTTTGGCCAAGATCTGTTGGAGCCTTTCTGCCCATAGGGGCTCCCTACTGAGAAGGACACTCCTCCCCACACCCAGGGGTGACACCTTTCCAGTACAGAGTTCCAGAGAATCTGGTCTGTGGCAGGGTCACTAAATTTATTCTGCACCTACAGTTACCATGCCAGGAATTCAAAGGCTACCTCTTGGGAGCCATGAAATTTACTTATCTGAGCCACATTCTGTGATTTGTACTTAAGCCACAGGAATCAAACCTGGGCAGGTACAGAGAGGCTGGCTCTCTATCCAGAGAGGACAAAAGAATGGGTCTGCCAGGTCTCACAGCAACTGTGCCAGGCCTTCCTTAGTTCACCCAAAGGGACTTGCAGGTCTTACAACATGGTCCCCCAAGAAACAAATGATCCTTTCCTGTGAGGTCCAGTAATGTGACAGGACGGTTAGGAATGGAACCACTGCCAAAAGGGGAAATACACTACCCAGTTTGTACCATTTGCTAAGAGAGAGACCTAGGGAATTCATGGACTCAGGAACCCAACATTCAAAAAATAAAGTTTCCCCAGAAAATGGAATTCAGGACCTCTCCTCCACCCCCTCCCATCTCCTCAGTACCAGAGGTTTAGCCTCACTCACTTACCAAACATTTACAGATACATACAATGATGAGCCCAGCCCAGCACTAGCAACTGGCAGCAGAGAAAGGACAGCATCCAGGTCTGAAAAATTTATTGTGGGGGAAGGGGGGTCACTAGGCCACAACTGCACTCTCTGTTGAGAAGCCCACTAAAGCCTGGTCATGACAGGTTGGGAATTGGACTAGGAGTCAGGACCGCTGGGTCCCAGTCCTCACTCTATTTGATAACTTTATGACCTTGGGGAAATCATTTAACCTCTCTGGGCCTAGTTCCTCATCCAGTGACATGAGCAATTGACCTACATAATCAACGAGCTTTACGTTTTCTATAAATCTTGTACAGGAAAAATGTTCATCTCTCTAAAATCCTGATAAGCTTCATTTTTTAAACAAGGTTATAAACCATGATGTTTTCTTTGTCTTGGCTGCCAGGAAGCTCAGAACAACCACAATATTCAATCATAAAATCTACTTTAGGCCAAGGCTTTAGACTAGGAGGTTGGGGGATGACAGGAGAGCCCTCATATGTGAGGTAGGGCTGTATAGGGATGGGGGCTTGGATTCAGGAGAAGCTTCGTGCTTGTTTGAAAGATGAAACCACAACGGTGAGGTATCCCTGTGTTTGTGTGTTTGTATGCATGCGGGCATACAGCTCAGAGCCCACCTCCTGGCTCTGCCACATCCTAGCTATGGCAAAAGTCACAAATGGGAAATCATCACCCCACTTATCAAGATGGGACTCTAATTTGTGTGAAGCACTTAGCACCAGGCCTGGCAAAAAACAGGACTTGAAAAACACAAACTGGTGTTACATAAGTTTCTTGGTCACTCTGTACATAAATACACATGCCTGGGCCCTGCTTTAGGGCAGCGGTGGGTTAACGGGGCAGCTAAAACAGCACTGATCGCGGTTAAATTATTCACACACGTGGAATGGAGGCAAAGGAGGCGGCAGAGCCTGAGCTCTGACCCTTCCGCGGAGACCTGGAGGGCACACGCCCGCTCCCCCGCTCCAACCCCGCCTGCTTCATCTCAGTCTGACCTGCTGCCCGCCCAGGGTCGGTGTGAAGGGAGCCTCCAGGTGGGTCCTCAGCCCCAGTCACACCAAGGACCACGCGGACGCCCGACCAGACCCCGCCTCCATCGGCGGCGCCCCTGGCTCCCTAGCCTGTAGCTATCAGTGCCCCAGCCCCGGGGAGGGCGGCCTGCTCGCCATTTGGGGCCTCGAGGTTTCAAGAAATAGCAGGCGTTAGCCGCGCTCCTAACATTCCTCAAAAATGAGAGAGTTCTTCGAGCTCGCGGTTTCAGGCCATTGTTCCACATGGCTCGCTCAGGGATGCTAGGGCCGCCGGGAAGACCGTCTCCGCCCCCGCCCGGGTGAGGCCAGTGAGGAGAGCTCGCGCCCGACGCCCTTCTCCAGCAGCCGCGACGCGCACGGCCGGCTCGGCGGCTGCGGCTCCGGGGACGGGACAGCCGCGAGCGAGGGTCCGGGCGGGTGGTGGGAAGGAGGTCAGCATCCGTTAGCTCAGGAGGCCTCTGGGGTAGTTAGCACCTGGAGGGCCTGCCCCGGGGCGAACAGCAGCAGAGGCACTGCTAGGCCGGGCGCTTGTTCCGCTCCCGTGGGCCGCGCCGCGGGACGAGCGCAAGGAGGAGCTGGGCGGGCCGGGCGGCGCCGAGACCTACCTCGTGCCCACGCAGCCATCTTGCAGCCACTCCGCGCTCCCTCAAAATGGCCTCTCGGGCCGCGGAGCGCCTCGCGCGAGCCACAGCGGCGCCGGGCGAGGGGACGCGGCCACAGGCCTGCCCTCTTCCCTCCCTCCGCAGGCCCCGGGGCGTCCCGTTGGCGCGCGTCCCTCGCACCCACACCCTGGGGCCTTTGGCGGGCAGGGCGCGCAGCAGCGTTCCTGGGCTGCGGACATTTCTGGTCCGAAGGCCGTAAGCCCAGGCAGTGCCTGGTGTAGACGAGGTGTAAATGCTTGGAAAAGATTCTTTCTTTGCTTAGGCTCCCGCGCCTGGAGCCTGGAGTCGGGGACGCGGTCCCAGGCCCTGAGCCCCTCTGGGGCCAGCCTGATCCTGAGCAGGCGGGAAGCAGCCTCGCCATTCCCAGCTCAGGCTCCCGTGGAACGCCAACGGGGAGAGCTGGGGTGCCCGGGAAGCCGGCCTTGGAGGCCGGAACCATCAGAGCCGCCATTTACTTTGCGCCTACTGTGTGCTCCACGCCACGCTCTGCCAAATTATGTTACAAAGCACAACGCGCCAGCAGGTGTATTGTTAAAACCATTTCACAGGTTGGGGGTGGGGGATGACATGGGATCCCAGCCTAGGGAGGAGGGAATCAGTCTCCTTTCCGGTGACCCAGGTAAAAACACAACCGCTCTACCAATTTGATCCTGGACTCTCCCAACCCACGGCCCACTCTTTAAGACACCTCAGAGAAGAGTGGGGGTGCAGGCAGCCAGCTCCTCCTCCCACACTCTGGCCCCGGCCACTCACCTCTCCTCCAGCGCGCCCTCCTACTAGTCAGTGCTGATGGCGAGTTCGTGATTGCGAAGAGGGCGCCGAGCGCAGGCGGGAACCGCGCGGAGGAGGGAGGCACCCGCAGGGGAGTAACTGTAAAACAGAGAGGAGACGTCAGGCGCCCCCCACGCCCGCCCAGAAGCGCGCCTCAGTCCACTCAAGGTTCATTCGGGGTCCCGTGGCCTGGAGGCGGGGGCACACGCGTCCTCCAGGTCACAAACACAGCCTGGGGAGGTTGCTGGGCGCTCTCCGCGCCTCAACCAGGCCCGCCTAAGACGCAGGAGAGAAATCCGGTGGGGTACCGGCCAAGGCGGGTGGGGGGCGTGTTCTGAGAAGCCGCAGCTCCTTACTCGCCAGCTGGCCACACTTCCAGCCACTCGCATAGATGCCGCTGGGGGCCGGCAAAGGGAGCGACCCTCTACTCGCGTGGAGCTGGACATCTGGAAACCCAGAACCGTGAGATGTGAGATGGGACACCTTGGTGCGCCTAGGACCCAGCGCATCGCGGAGAGCCTGTCTGAGACCGCCCTGGGGACAACCCGGGCTTCCCCTGACAGCTCCGCTCCTGAGTGCTGAGATTCAGAACCTGGCAGAGCCAAAACCGCAGTCCATTTTCCAGAAGCACCAACTGTTAGAAATCCAGTACCCCAAACTAACTTGTGGTGCCCCTTTGGCTCCCAGTCCCCGCACTCTTGGCAACGAAAGTCAATCCAGTTCTCTTCAAATCTCTAAAGACACAGACATTCTCTTCCCCAGACAGCTGAGCTAGGAACTTTACATCCGTTTACTACTCCCCCCACCCCCGGCACTCCTGGGGGTCCCGATTCTCCTCCCAGTCCAGCCCAGAGGGTTTGGCATGAGCTGAGGGGGGAAGGCAGCGGTGGTTGGTCCTTCCATGACATTTTGGCCATCTATCGGGACTTTCACTCTGTCTCCAGCTGGTGGAGTTTTGAACTTCGGATCCAGACATTCAAGTGCACCCCCTACCCTAGTCTGGAGAAAGAACTACTACTGTTCAGCACCTACTGTATACCAGGCACTTTATTTGTATATTTTTACTTAATTCTCACATGACCCATGTAGGTATAGGTACTATTGTCCCCATTTCACCTAGAGAGGCAAATGTGACTTGTAAAGGATCCACTGAGTTGTAAAAGCCAAAGCATTCAAAGAACCCTGCCCCACAAGCATGGCATTCCTCCCACACCCCACAGCGAATGCTCAGTTTATTAACCCAGTCCTGGGTAGTCCTGGGCCTTGCACCCAAGTGCTTCAGATCAAGAACTATTACCCCTGCCAGAGGCAGAAGAGGCCACAGAGGTGAGCCAGCCTTTCCGCTCTCCCCATGACCAGTGAAGGGGAATGGCTGCAGCCCTCTGGGCACCCCACAGGCATGTCCGCTCCTCTTTAGCACACAGGTCCAGAACCTGGACAGAGCCTGGTGAAGCCTCACACTGTCCAATAATCCACTCCTGATTTTTAAAATCCCAGTCTACACAGTCAAAGAAGTGGGTGACCTCCATTATTATCAGGATATTTCAAGCAGGAGAGAATGAGATGCATTGGCAGGGAGGTCTTGATATTTTTACACGCAACCCCAATAGAGACCTAAGGGGATTCAGGAGCTAAAAAGAACATTTCAAGGAAACGACCCTCTCTAGTTCCCTACAAGGGATTTCATCCCAACTAATATTTAAGCAGGAAGCTGTAGCTCTCCCAACCTCCATTCTGAGAGATGCTTTTTCTTTAAATGATGTTAATGTTTCTTCTTTTATAATGAACCTCTATAAGAGACAAACTCCAGTTTAAAAAATTATGTCCATTGGGCCCGAGGTGAAAGAAATAAAAAGCAAAAGTGGAAAAAAAAAACAAACCCTGGCTTTTTCAGAAGAGGGTCAGGGACACAGTCCCCACCCACAGGCTGCCTGAGACGTCAAAGATGGCAGCTGTAGTTGAGATGGGGTGGGTACGACAAGACTTGGGAGACATCAGGACTGGGGGTAATGTAGGGAACAAGGGTCTGAAGCCACACTCTCCAGAGAGTAGAGGAGAGATGGCTTTTACAAAACAAACCCAGGTCTATGGTGTAAGCCCAGCCTACCCCAGAGGGTGGCCTTGGCACCCAAAGCCCCTTCCAACTTGAAGTCCAGCTCACTCCAATTAGAGAGAGGAAGCCGGAGAAATGCCACCTCACACATTTTTGCAACACACAAAGAACTGGGGTTTGACCAGAGACGGAGGAGAGCAGCTCCACTCACGGTACCCCCTAATTCATGGGGGGAACAAAAACTAGGTTGCAAGCTGAAGGGGGCGGGGGTGGTGGCTGGCCAGTGAAGGGCTCCAGTGTCTGCACAGATGGAAGCTGAAAGGAAGTTCTAATTAGCACAAAGCGGGCACCTTCCATTAATAGCTCACCACACTCCTGGATGCCGCTGAAGGCAGCCAAGTTGGAATGTGTGAGGCTCACCTGTCCCCAGCTCATTAACAAACCTCGAGTGAGAATAGGGCTCTCCTTAAGGAAGACCAGCCCAAACCAGCTCTCCCCTACTCCCCAAAAAACATCTAATTACAGGTTTGACTTCTGGGCCCATCCGAGGGGAGAATGTTTAACACGATCCAATGCTCCTGGACACACGCTCAGCCAGGCCTCCGAGGACAGTGCTCCCTCCAGACTTGAAATAATTCTTTTTAAAAAGTCCTGGCATCCATTCCATTTATATGAAACTCTAGATAGGTAAAATTAATCTACAGTAAGAGACATCAGAAGGGGGCAGGCAGGGATTGACTGGCAAGAGGCAGGAGAGAAGTTTCTGGAGTGAGGGAAATGCTGCCTATCTCGGGTGTTGGTTACATGGGTGTAAATGCATTTGTTAGAACCCATAGAACTGTACACCTATGATCTGTTTCTAGATGTAAATTATACCGCTAGTAATATATGTGTGTGTGTGTGTCTGCATATCACACAGGTATCCATACGAAGGTCTCAGCCTTGACTGATTTCTCATGGCTGTGAAGGTTCACACCCTTTTCAAGGGTCACAGTGGAGAAAGGGGCCAGAGCAGATGGGGAAATGGGGCTGTGCACATCTCACAAACACACGGCCCGGAGGGGTGGGGAGGAGGAATGTCTGAATTCAATCAATTAGCTGCAGAAAACTTCAGAAAAGAAGTAAGGCCCTTCATAAAAACAAAGCCCACTCCTTAATCCCCAAAGGCAATCCTCTCCCTCATTCCCATGGCCATTCCTCGGTAAACAAAGAAATCCCTCCTTCCACATCCACACCTCAATATTCATTATGAACTGACGTTAGAGGCTGCATTCCAGCCTCCCAGAGTGCCCTAATGACTGCAAACCCAAGGGCAGATGACTGAGGGTGACTGAGGGGTTTCTCTCTCTTTCCTTTCTCTGACATCTCCTCTGCCCTCCCCATGGCAGTCTGTAGCAGTCTCTCCTTTCTTTCCTCCTCCTCTCTCTCTTCCTTTCTTCAAATTGGTGAATAAGCAAACCCATAGCAAGCAAATCAAGGCAAAGACACCACTAACTCTACTTTGTTCATTTATTTTGACAAGTGCAGTTTAATTTTAATTATTTATGGTAATACTTCATAGTAGACGAGTAAATGTACCGGGGTATATTTGGTAACATTAATGAAGTCTGCCTAATAGGAACCTTCACTCCAGCACCCTGCCTGGAGAGCTGCTTGCTGGAGAACTGGGGAAGACCACTGGTCTGTGGTAGGGTTGCAATTTTTTGTGGGGGTGGGGAAGTGGGGAACTTAATGGGTTTGAGGATTAGCACAGTGAAAATTAACCGATTCTGGAGAAGAGGCAAATACGTAAGCCCATAATCATGGGTCGATGTGAACTGTGTGTATTTAAACACTGAGAGAGCACACTTTGTGATAAGGAGGCCCAGGCATGCACACATGCCACATGCATATTTACACATGAATCTCTAATGTGCAAATCAGCAGAGGCCCAAAGAAATTAGGCTCTGGGCAATTAAAAACT
Organism: Indri indri; assembly: GCA_004363605.1. Lineage (NCBI taxonomy): Eukaryota > Metazoa > Chordata > Mammalia > Primates > Indriidae > Indri > Indri indri. The sequence continues at coordinate 22,481 of RJWJ010011906.1, read as the reverse complement.
GAAATAAAATGGAAAATGTGATACATAGGGTTCTATATCCCTTCAAAGTACCTTTCTTCTACTTATATACCTCAAATGGGCAAACACAGTGAAAAATGTGGAAGATAATAAAAATGGTAGGGGGTTTCTTTAGCTGTCGATTTCATAGGAATGCTCCCTTCAACACACAATGAACCATGAAACACAGGTCTCAGTCAATGCAGTGTAATTTTAAAGGGGCTGACTTTTTATAGCTCCCCACACCCTGCATCCATCCTTAACATGACTGATTGTTAATATAAGTGTATAGTTCTGTATATAGACTCTACACACACACAAATGGGTATATTATATATACAAATATGCAACCATTTGGTCCAAATGAATAGGTATCTGGTATACCTCAAGATATATGCTCCAAAGCATTTACATTTAAATTACCTACAATAATGATAGATTTAAGTCATGACACAATGCTTGACTTTTGAGAATGAACAAAAATATTTGGCCCTTTATTTTAAAAAAAACTTCCTGTTTCTCATCTCTGCCTTGTCTGCCCATGCTCAGGGTGGTTTAAGGACATTTCAAGAGAGAGAAGCGGGTTATCTTGAGACCAACTGCTCTACCTGCTTCAGGATAGAGTCCAGGATTCTCCCAGAGTATAAAAGCCTGGGTTTGGTCCAGCTCCTGGGGTAAGAACTATTAAACTTGGCCATTGCTTGTTTCTTTACTGGATGATCCCAGTCGGGGGAAAGCAAGGCCTCTATACAACTGAGGTGTGCCACAGGCTAAGAGGAAGTGGCCCCCTTCTTGGCATAGCCACTTGTATGTGAAGGTTAGTAATGTATCCAGCAGACTCTCCAGAACCTACCTGCCCCCAAAACGCAGGTGCCCCTGAAGTGCCTCACAACTCCCTACTCTCCAAGCAGAGAGATATCTTGGCTGTTGGAGCAGGGTCATCAGCTGGAGGCACCTGGCTCCCAGCTTTCCAGCCTGGCCCCCAAGCTCCTTGAACCCTTCTCCCTAAAGCCATGGCCTGGCTCTGGCGTGGGAAAGGCTGTTTGGAGCTTTTCACAAATCCAGTATCCCCTTGAACCAAAACCAATTAGCCTGGCCCAAGGTCCTGTCATTGAGGCCCTGGCCCTCTTTTCAAACCCCTGCGGCTCAATTGCGGTGAGGGGCTGGCCAGTGAATGCCGGGACCACTTAAAGTGGTGCTTAAGCCGGACCGGGCTGGAAGGAAAGAGACAGCACTATAGGAGCTGCAGCGGCCCATTTTCAGAGCCACTGACCAGGGTTTTGTTCCAGCCACAGCCCCCACCCTGGCTCTATTTTTAAAAACCCTCCCCTCCTCTCCGAGTCCCAGCTGTCTGATGGAGAGATGAAAAGCTGGTTCTAGGAAGCTGTGGGACACCCAAACTCGGCTGCCCTGGACAGAAAGGACATCCCCAGGTCCTGAGTCCTGCCCCCAAAGGTCTCACCTTCCCTGCTAAGTGCAACTAAGTGGAACCCCACTGTGTAACTGAGACTTGCCATGCATGAGCCTGCACAGCAGCCCATCTTCTGGATGAGAAAACTAAGACTCAGGGAAAGTGACTTGCCGAAATCACAGCATTGAATAGCGAGGCATTTGGGGGAAAGCTTCTGGGGGTTCCAGAACACCACTCTGTTAGGAAGAGAGACATAGAAAAGGGTGAGACAGAGACCAAGATGGACCTCTGGACCAAGATGAGAAATACAGATGGGAGTTCATGGGGGCCGGGAGGGTGGGAAAATGCATAGAAGAGCAAAGCCAGAACAAGCCCAGGTCCTTTGCAAGGCCCTGCCCACACCATCCATTCTCCCCCGCCCCCATGATCCAGCTGAACAGACCCTAGGCAGAACGGGGTAAAAATGGGGATGAGGCGCTCAGCCTCCCTCCGATCGCTCTCCCCTGCACACCTGTCCCCACCTTCCCTTCACACCTATCCAGACGGAATGAAGACTCGCCCTCTGCGATGGGTAGCACTGCCATGGCGCCCTGGCCGTCGCCATGGTGACGCACATCCCACCCTAGGTCAGAGCTGATTGGTCACTCCGTCCAGGCCGGCGGGGGCGGGAGGTGCTAAAGTCAGGGCGGGATGGGGCCGGAGACGCCCCGCCACGCGCGCGGGAGATGCCAGGGGGCACAGGAAGGCTATTAAAATGGCGCCGCGGCCTCCAAAGGGCCGCTGCCGTGGGTGTAAGTACCCGGGCTCGGGAATCCCGGCGTTGCTCTTGACCGCACGGCCTCGCCTGGGTCCTGGAGGGCGCGGGAATCCCCCCGGGGTGCCCCGGGGCTCAGGGTCCAGAGCCGCCCGCCCGTCCCGGACCAGGGCGCCCGAGCCGGCGAACAGGCCGCTCGCCCCAGCTGACCGGGCCCGCCCCGCGGCTCGTTCGGGCCCGGCGAGCGCGGCGCGGCGGATCAGCCCTGAGCCCGCAGCCTCGAGGGCGCGGGGCGGGCGCGTTTGGGGCGTGAGGGCGGGGCGGGGCGGCGGCCGCGCCTCTAATCCCCGCGCTGCGTGTGGGAGCGGCGGGATCAAGGAATTAGCGCTGTAACTTCGGATTAGTAACGCTCGCTAAATGAGCGCCTAATTCCGACCCTTCATGCTTTTCAGCGTCGCGGCTGGGTCCTAGGAGGCCTCCTGGCCTGGCTTCCTCGGCGCTCTGGTCCCATTTCCCGGAGGTCGGACCGGCCGAGGCGAACTCCCTGGCCGGTCTAGATCAGGCCTCCGGCCGCGCCGCAGCCTCCTCTTCTGCGGCCCCACTGATGCCAGCCTTTCACTGGCGGGGCAGAGGCCCATCTGGTCCCACAGCGTTCGGAGCTGGCACTTCTCGGACCGGGGAGAAGGAAACCCCGAATGCCTCGCCCACCATGGTGGCTGTCCTGATCCCTCCCTGCAGGCGGCCTGCTGTGCGACCTTTGGCGAGCCACTGGGCCTACTGGAGCTCAATATTTCTAGGTTTAAAACGGAAGGAGTCGGATGAGGAGCATCTCTAAGATTCGCTGAGATTCTGGCTTCCAAGCTGCAGCTTCAGCTGCCTTCTTGGGATTCCCCAAAGCCTTTCTGGACAGAGACAGCAGCACAAACTGGAGACAAAAGTGAAGCCAAAACTTGGGGAGCCAGTGGCCAGAGGCGGCTTGGGGAAGGCCTCCCTAGGGCACGGGAATGGAGGCAAGAAGGGGCTGAGAAAGCCCCAGGCTCTTCCTGCTCCTCCAGGCCCTGGCAAGCCAGAAGTTGTTGATGGGTGAGGCACCAATTTTGAGCCTGTGCCTTGGACTTCAAGGATCCAGAGGGGATTTGAACATTGTTCCAGAAGGGGCAGGCATTCATACCCGGAGGCAGAAATCGGGCGGGTTGGCCTTTCTCCTAGGGCTCCTGGAGATTAGGATTCGCTGCTCACCGCCCTTGCAGCCCTGCTGCGGAGATCTTTCCCCTGAAGTGGGAGGTTGGCATCAATAGATTTTCGTAGAAAGCGGAAAAAACACCGAGTTCTCCCCTCCCCCAGACTCCTCCTTCAATGGACCCTCAACCCGAGTTTCAGACCTGTCCAGACGGTTTAGGACCCTGGTGTTTAAAAACATTCATTTGAACTGTGTAGACATAGCTGGGAAGCTGCAAAGCCATCCGGGCTACTGAAGGACTATTTCTTGAAAAACAGCAAAGGATTGGGGGAGGTGGGAGGGGAAGATCACGAAGTCCTGGACCCAGAGCCTGCCCACGCCCCCGGCGGCCCGGGAGGGAGGGAAGCAGGGAGCGCAGGGCAAGCGACGGGGAAGTGCTGCTCCGGTTTCCTCTAAAATGAGGTCACCCTTGGCATACAGCCTCCCAGGTGCACTGGGAAGGGAGGGACGGCCCAAGGGATGCCGCCCATGGCCTCGTGGATCCCAAACACTCCAGTCACCCTTCGCCAGACTTTTGCCAGGAACAGGAGAGACTGGCCTTTCAAAATGGAGGAGAAGGTACAACAGGAAAACCTTCTAACCAGTGATTATTTCTGAGGAGAACTGGGGACAGAGGTAGGAGGGCAACTGACTTTCCCTGCTTGGTCTTTTGTTTGTTTTGCTTTTATTTTAATTTTATTGTCAAGAACTAACACATTCACATGGTTCGAAATTCAAAAGGCAGTACAGTGAAAAGTCATCCTCCACTGTCCACCTCAGCCACACAGTTCTCCTTCCCAGCGCCAGTGGGTTTCCCTTTTGCACTGTTTGGATTTTTGCCTTTTTCACATATAACCTATTTTCAAAATAATTTTGTTAAGCAAAGTCAAAAAAGGCTTGAAGGAATGGGAAAGATTTCTATTATTACAAGGGAACTGGTCAGGTTTCAGGTAGAAGCTGGGGAAAGAGGGGCCATATAAATCACTGAGGGAGAGACTCTGGGGAATGGAGTGGGCCAAGACGTACGTAAGGTGACCTGGGCCCAGATCTGCACTTCTGAGCTGTGTGACCCTGGAGGAGTCACTTCAGGCCCCTAGATCGGTTTCCTCCTCTGAAAAAGGGAAGGAAATCAGGTTTGAGAGGTGAGTCAAGTCCCTTCCAGCCTGTCATACACTCACTCAACCACATACCTAGAAAGCCCCCCAACCTATCCAGGAATCTGGACCTATATAGAATCCTTTCTTCCCTGCAGCCTTTCCCAGCTGGGTCTACAGCCACTCTTGAGGAAGGGGGAACCCCAGGAGGTTTCCCAAGCTGCAGGAGCCCTGAGCTTCAGGACAAGTCAAGGTGTGGGAGGAGAGTGGCCCGAAGGCAGATAAGAACCTCAAGAGCGACCCTAACACTGTGTGGGGCCGGGGACACCATGCTGTGAGCAGGGGCAAGCCCCACTCCCTGCACCCAGCTAAAAGGGGCTGGGAGCCTTAGTGGCCGGGTGTGCTGCATTGGGTTGCCATGGGAACAGAATTCAGATTTCCCCCAATTGCTTTTTTATTTGCTAGACATTGCAATACATCTTATGTTGTGACTTCTTAGGGCAAGGAGGAGGGGAGCTCTGGGAGCCTGCCTGCACCTTAACCACTGGGGAAGTTGAGGAGGCTCGAGCAGGAGCAGCCAGGACAGGGCGGGCTTAGAGGTGGTGCGGGGCTGGGCTCCGTCCCTCCCGCCCTCCCGCCGGTGCTTGGTTTGTATGCAGGGCAGGCCTGGCCCGTCGGGAGGGAGGCCCCCGCACCGGCCCCTTGCCATTGAGCGCACTCCCCGCCAGTTCTGCTCCGCTTCACGCTGCACACAGACCCCCCAACTGCACACAAAGGCAGCTGCCAGAGCCCGTGAAAAGTGATCAAATTATCAAGAACTTGACCTCACCGAGGGGCGAAGCTCCGGCAACCCCCCAGCCGTATGCTAATAGCGCGCAGGGGCTGACTCGTCGAATAATTCGATAAAGGCCGCATTGTTAGCGGCAGGGCAGCCCCCAGCCCACCCCTTCACTCCCCCCACCCCACCCCCTACCGGCCGCTGTCTCTCTCCCATCGCATTTGCATCCCAAAATCCCCGTCCGCAGCTCCGGGAGCGGATTGTTCCAGCCTGATTTATGGGGTGAAGGCGAAGGCTGGCGCCTTCCCCGCCAGCGACCCCTCTGCAACCCCAAGCCCCTCCCTTTCCCCCAGCCCGCTCCACTTTGGGGTTCCTGCTCCAGCGCTGGGGGATGGGAGGGAGTGGGGGGCCGCGAAAGAAGAGGACTAGGGAGAAAGCTGGCAAGTTCCTCCAGGTTACCGGAGTGTCCCGGGAGACAGAGCCGAGGTCAGGTACCTGGTCGGGGCGCGGCCGCCCCGTCGGCTGGAGTCCGCTGGGCTGGCGCTGGGCTCCTGTCGGCTCCTCTGGCTCGTGCGGGCCGGGGCGGCCGGCGGGGCGGGCGCTCGCACGCAGAAGTTGTGAGAGTCATTTCTACTTTCGGTTATCTAGCTTTATGACGGCTCTGTGGCACTCATACAGCTAGATAACCAAAGAGAGAAACGGGCCTCCCTTCGCCACCGCCGCTGCCGCGCCGAGGGCCCCACGTGCTGCTGCCGGCCGGGCGCGGGGGCCTGAGCGCACGCGGCTCCCGGAGCCCGGGGCGCACGCGGAGAGCCAGAGGGGATGGACAGACACACATACACATTGACTTCCACAACCGAAGTCGGCAACCCCCGCCCAGTTCCCTTCCTCCGTCGCCCTCCCGGCACATTCCTCCCCTGCTCCCCGTTCCGCGCGTCCGGGTGCCGGCGCGGGCGTCCGGGTCCGACGGCGTCCGGGGGCGCAACGAGGGCTCTGGCGCTGCCAGCCTCAGCAGCCTCGGGCGCCCCGGCCGCCCCCAGCGCACTGGACCGCCAGCCCTCCTCTGGCAGGCTAATCGCCCCGCGGGGAAGTGACGTCAGTCCAGGGATCGTCCAATCACAGGCTCCCATTCAAATCCCAGCCCCCTTCCCGCGCTCCGCACCACCCAGCCTTACAATGGCCTCGGCGTTCACGGCTTCCCCGCCCCGAGGGCAAGGGAGAGCCCCCACTGCCCACAGAAGCGTGAGGGCTGCGCGCCTGGGTGCGCACCGTCTGGCCTTTCCCCCAAACTCCTCTGCCTTCCCCCCAAGGCCTAGGGAGGCGGGCAGCCACCGCGGACCATCAGATTTAGGAAGCCAAGAATGCTCGAGTGACAAGGTTTGAGGACACGCGTGGTGGGACGTGGTGAAAGGCTCTCCAGGGAAGCCGAGTACGCGCTAGGAGAGGTCGAGAACCGAGAGCGGGAACCATTTCACCTTTAACTTTTCTCTTCCTTTCCCCATGCCCAGCACCTTGCAGTAGGTCCAACCCAGACAGTGGAGACTGGGGTAGGGGGAGGGATTAAGTGTGCAGGTGAGTGCAGGCCGGTGTCCCACTCATAGCACCTGGCGCCAGGCTGCTGGGTCTCTCCTCTCTTGCTATTCCTAGGCTCCGCTAGGAGTGTACAGCCTATTGTGCCAGGCGTCTTGGAGAAGTCCTAGGCCAGATCTTGGCTCCTGGTTAAATTCATATTCCACCAAAAAATGAAAGCCGTGCCTACCCACTCTCCTTCTCCAGCTCTCAGTACACACCTGGCCAACTCACTTACAGTGGCCACAACAGGGGAAAGGGACTACCACCTTGGTTCCCCAGAGTCACCCCCAAACTGAGCCTGGCAACAGAAACAGCGCATCCACTGAAGCTTTTCAGATGTCAGTGCTATGGGCACCCCTTCCTGCTCAGCTAGCCATCACCCCATTCCTCCTTGCTGCTGTGGCTACCCTCCAGCCTTGGGCCTTCTTGTTCACCTCCGATTGCCAGCCACCCACGGGAGGCAAAGGATTAAATACGAAAATGCAATATCTTTGCTCCCAGATGCCTCAGAAAAATCTTAAGTCCAAGAACTAGGGAGGGATTCGGTATTGGAATAGGCAAGTGGATTCCCGATTCCAACAGTCAATATGAGGGAGTCCCAGAGACTCCCACTGCTGCTGTCTGCAGAGAGCACTGTGGGGCTGGGTGGAGGTACCCATTCGGATTCTAAATTGTTGGGGGCCCGGGGCACTGAGTCACTCTGGGCTAGGCAATCCCCTACAGGATAGTTTGGAAAGAAGCGGACAAAAGTGGATGGTTTGAAAAAGATCTCATGATTTTTCTGAAAATCCCTTTCTTCCATATTCTCCCCTAAAAATGATACATCTGGATTTTGTCAAGCTTGTCTCAGGTTTGTGCTATTTTTGTCCCGATCCTAAATCCAAGGCAGGCTGCATCCCAGCCAGTTTGTAACCAGCCAGGCCTAGCATTTACTCGTCTCCCTCCAAATTCCATTTCTCAGACACATCCCTTTTTCCAGAAAGTGAACAAGGATCAGACAGAGCTGAAACAGCAGAAGAACTGAGAGGCCAGCCACGGGGCTCAGGAAGGAACCTCTGAATTTGGGCCCGAGACAGTTAATTCCAAAGGATTTCCATAATTGGGAGGCGCCCTTTGCTTCCCCTCCTCCTGCAGCTCCAGGAATCTGTGCCCTCTCCCCTTCTTGATGTGTGTGTGGGCGGCCTCCTAAGCCCCAGTCCTCTGGGCCACCCAGGGGTGGGAAGGGTGGGGCTGCGGAGGCGGGGAGGGGCCGAGAAGCAGGGTTCACCTGAGAGAAAGGGAAGAAAGAGACGGAGGAGGGGGATGAGACAGCGAGGAACGAGCCCCTCGGAGTGTGATTTAAGCTGGATGCTGCACAAAATGGCTCCTCAGCGAGACTCACGGTAGCAGCGCGAGGCCTGGCCTGCAAGCCTAGGGCGGGTGGGGGCTCTGGGAGAAAGAATTAAAAGCCCAATTTGGATTCAGTTCCGATGCAGGAGGCCATTGTCACCAGAGCTATATCTCTGCTGCCTTTTTGGGAAATTGAGTCCCTCAGTGGAAAACAGGTGAGGCCAGCCAGGGAGAGACTCCCAGGCCTGCTTGAATGGGACCTGTCCCAGAATCAGTAACTCCACCTCCACCTTCCAGCACCCACAGAATTGTAGCCCCACTCCCAGGAAGGAAGCCACAGTGAGACTGGGCCTCAAGGCCATAAGTCGCCTGCAGGAGGCTGTTCCACTGGGTCAAGGCAGCTGCAGTGTCCGTGGGTCTGCAGCTAGCCTCGATGCAAAGCTTAACAGGGGCCTGAGAAACCATCCAGGTCGACACCAGGTAGAAGACACCAGGCAGAAGCGCATTGTGTGGGCCGGGCACTGCAAGCTAAGGCACTAGGCTACTGGGCAGGCCAATTCTGAGCCCAAGTGGAGAGAACCTGGCCACCCTTGACTTAGATCACCCCCTCATCTGCACTTCAGACTGGGTCTGTGTTCCATGAGCTTCTCCCCACGCCAAGCCCCTGGCCCACAGCCCCAGCACAGACCCTAAGGACCCGGAAGATCAGGCACTGGTTCTGTCTGGCTACTGGGTGCCCAGGCCAAAGCGCTGGTGGCAGTGGCTGGGCTCTGGCCATGGTGCTGAGAGCCGCCTGCCAGGCCTGTCTCTGTGCCTCACCACTTGTCCCAAACTTCCTCCACCTCCTCCCCTCAGTCCCAAACCCAAGCTCCAGGGGTGGGGTGGTGGGGAGGTCGTGGCTACCAGGAGAAACAAAGCGCCAAAGAGAGAGCCCTGGTGACAGGGTGCCTCCACCTAGGGCCAGAGACTCCATTTTTCATATTCAAATCTCCACTGAGGGACAGAGAGCTCCTGAGCCATGCAACCCCCATATCCAGATCTACAGAGACACTCATTCCTGCCACAACCACACATGTGCCCAGTGTCGCTTCAGCTCAGGAAACCTGCACAACACTCCCTTGCACTCTTGGCCCATATACCCATCTAGCAGCTGGCCTAAGACAAGTGGCTGGTACCTTGCCTGTGCACGGACACTTGTGCACAAGCACTCTGGTACCCATTGGCAGCAGCGGCTGCTTGGACTCCCAGCTGGCTTTGGCCCAAGTTCCTGTCTCCTATTGGTAGTTACACAACTCAGTGCAGGGCCCCCGACAACCCCCAGGAGTGTGCTTTACATTTCAGGACACAGCAAGTTAAGGGGTTAGGTGGAAGGAGAGGGGGCAGTTCTGACCCTAGCCCACAGCCCTGCACAGGCACCCTTATCCTGAGACCAGACTTGCCAGTCTAGGCAGGTGCAGCCACCCAGCCTGCCATTCAACCTGGACCTAGCACTCCTTTCCTGAGCCCCTTTGGGTCTTAATTAGGAGACAGTATCTCCAGCCACAACCTAGGCTAAGTTCAAGGCACCTTTCCCCACTGCCCGCTTCCTCCCTTGCCCCTTCCTCAGGCTGAAGCTTTGATTAAGCCAATCTCCCTATTGTCTGGAAGGACTGTTAGCTGAGAGACCCATTAGGCCAGCTCGGATGGACCCAGCTCTCTGCACTCAGGGGGGCCTAAGGCCTCCACACCCACCTTCACGTACACATGGCCAGTTGGCCATAGTGCCATCTGTAGCTCCCACACCCAGCCACTCTCTCCTCCACAGCTGAGGTGTAGGCAGCCAGTGTGTGGGCTCCAGGGAGCCTAGGCTGTGTAGGAACCTGGAAGCTGGGGTCTCCAGTAGCAGATGTTGCCAGTGGAGGCTCCTGGGGTGGATGCTGCATGACCACCCCCCCCCCGCCATCTCAGTACCCACTTAGCCTATCCTCTGGCCCCTGTCCCTGGATTGAAAGCCAGACACTCAAAATCCATCCTCGTCCCCTCCAGGGCTTAAGAATCCATCTCCTCCAGGACATGGGGACTCAAAAAGAGCATCCCCTTTAGGCCAAGCACCTTGATTTCTCCCGGGCCACTAAAACTCAGTGTGGGTTTCTGGATTCATGTACTGCTCCTGTGCTCTGACTCTGGAACCCCTCTCAGCTTATGCTACCTCCCTGCTCTGCTGGGGCCGGCCTGGACCCCACTCCCCCAAGCCTTCTCCCAGATAAGCCCCTCACCAGTCTCAACATTCACCACCACCCTTGTTCTTCCCCACATCGAGGGAGCCTAGGCTGGAGGAGGCTGCAGAGACACCCACAGACTCCAAAAGGCCTGTTCTGGGGCACAGAGCAGGGAGGAGGGCAGTAAGGATTTCCCAACAACTTCCCATTTCACAGGTGGAAAAACAAGTCGTAAATCTTGTCCAGAATGGGTGCTGTATGTTGCATTTTCTCAAAATATTTTTTCAGGAAGCCACTTTCTAGGTTAGTATTTTTGTGGGGGAGGGGATGAGAAGGAAGAGGAGGGAGGAGCAGGGGCTAGGAAAGGGGTTGTCTGGGGACTCCAGGGAACCTCACTTCAGAAACATTCCCTCCTTTCTGCTAAACCTGTCCGCAGTCCCACAACTTCCATCCGACCCTACACCCTTCCCCTTTCTGCACAGCCAAAGTCCTCACCCCGGGGCGCTCCCCACTGCCCCACTGCCCTTTGCCGGAGATGACCGAGTCCCACCTCCCACCCCTCATCCACCCGGGCGGCAAAGGGAAGCCCCAGCTGCCTAAGCTGCCCAAAGGGGCCGGGCAGGGATGCCCCAGCCCCCTCTTCCAGTCCAGCCCAGCTTCCTGACGCTGCCCTAGCCCAGGCCACCGCCCCAGCCCTCGCTCCCCAGCCTCGCAGACACACAGCGGGCAGTGGCACTTACGGTCCGGTAAGGGGACCGGGGCCCCAGCGAGGCAGCGGCGGGGGTGGGGCAGCTGCAGGGAGGGCGGCTCCACAGCCCCTGATCCGGCGCGTCCCCAGGCTCAGGCCCAGCTCCCGCCGCTCTCCAGGCGCCCCTGCCCCAGCGGGCGCATGGCTGAGAGCTGCGGGAGGCAGGCACAGCCGCGGTGGCGCGGGGGATCCTGGCCGCGCGCCGCTTCTCGGGGCTCTGAGCGGCTCCCAGCACCGCCTTCTCGGGCGGGCACGGCCCGCAGTGACGTCAGCGCGGCTCCCCCTGCCCCCCTCCCTTCACCCCGACCAGTGCGGAATGGAGGGAGTGGACGCAGGCTGTGAGGGGCGCCCATCCCTGTGCCCGGGCTTCTCCCCACCGCGCCCCGCTTGCCGACCGGCTTTTCCCTGGGAGCCGCGGCGCCATTCAGCGCCCCCCACCTCGCCGCGCTGCCAGACGCACCCGGAGCCACCAACGACCTAGGAGGTGGTGGCGAGCAGCGGGTTGGAAAGCTGGCTGGCAGCTCCAGACTCAGGGATCCTGGCTGCTTGGGGAAGAATGGAGAGCTGAGGGCACGAGGGGCGTCGACGCTTGGGGCTGAAGGGGGGGCGTCTTACCTTCCTCCCCACACAGGTGTTGGTAGGCTGAGGATATCTGCGCTGGATTGGCTGGTCCCATGGTCCCCGTGTGAGCTCGGAAGGGATCTTTTAGCTCGGGAAACGTGTCCCACTCGGAGCTGGGGACGCCCTCCAGACGGAGTGCTGCTTCTCCGAGACCCAGCGTCGCCCCCTACCCCCGCCTGCGTCTGCTCCAGGCTGTGCACCTGCACATTCACTGGGCGGACAGGCGCCCTGGGGCCGCTGTCCAAATGCTGAATCCGGCCTCCCCAGGGCCGGCTCCCGGCCGCCCGCTCCCTATTGCTCCGCGTTGCCAGCAGGGGCGGGCAAGGGGTTCTGGGACGCTCAGCGCAGAGACCCGGGAAACTTCGGTGCTCCAAGACAATATTGGAAAGCTGCGGGAGAGGGGGCGAGCGGCCAAGAGGAGGCGGGAGCCGAGAGAGCCGACAGCACAGCGCGCCAGCCACGCCGAACTACCGAACTACCTATCGTCTTCCCCATGCGCCCTGGTGGCTCGCTCCGGGTCCCCTCCGCCTGTGTGTGTCTCCGTCACCGCCACAGCAGGGGAGGTCCCTCCGGCTGAACTTGTCAGCCCGTCTCAGCATCCATCAAGAGCCAGACAGACGGGCCAAGTTCATGAGCAACTCTGTTAACCCCTTGCAAACCCAGCGCCTCCCGCAGGAGAAAGCCTCCCGGCCAGGGAGCGTTCCCTAGGATTCCAGAGGAACGTGGCAGCCGCTGCTCCTGCCTCCTTTCTGGCTTCTCCCCTAACCATTCTCTCTTAACCATTTGTTATATCATTTTCATTTTATTTACTATTTTGGTCTCCACACTCTTCTTTTTCTCCTTTTTTTCTTTTCTTTTTCTTCCACATTCTTTCCAGTTCCTCCTCTTATAAGTTAGTTTGATACTGCTTTTCTAAATGTCTTCTCCTTTTCCCATTTTGTGGAAAAATTAGAAAGTTCAGAAAAATACTCCAGATAAAATAATAATTGGCCTTAGCTTTTACACCTCGAGGCCTGACTTTAAAAGAAAAAAAAAAGAAAGAAAGAAAATTCTCACTAGAATAATCTAGATTGTTGTTTGTGTGGGGTGGAGTGGGGTGGGGCTGGGAGGGAAAAGGGGGTAGGGGGGAGAGAACCCAGCCTTTCTGAACTGAACGAGGAAGGAAAAACAAAAAACAAGCTCTGAGAAAAAGCTGAGAGGGAAACCTGTCCATCGTCTGCTAGAGCAGGCAAGGAGAGACCTGGTGAGACGGAGGGCTAGACACAGGCACCCAGAGAGACCGCACATAGACTCTCCGACAGGGAACCAGCGCAGGCCCAGACACTGCCCGCTCCATCCCCTGGTCCCTGTACCAGCCTCCAAAGCCCAAGGGAAGCTTCTCCTGCCTCCCTAGTCAGATCAGCTCTGGGCTCGACCTAGAATGGGTGGCTCCTACACGCCCTGGGCAAAGGCTCAGCCCAGCTCAGGAACTCCAGCCATCTCCTGGAGAACTTTCCCGGCCTCTTCCTGCAGTCTGGGAGACTCGGGCCGCTGATCCCCTCCCCCATTTCCTATTGAATTCCTAGCGTCTGTTAGCTGGCGGCAACTAGGGCGACCTACCAACTTTTCCCCTGGGCATTTTCTCGCCCCCTTCACCCCCCAGTGCTTTCTTTTCTTCTCCCAGCGCTCCTTTTGAAAGGAGGCACCCAGGCCCAGAACGTGTTCTGCAGTTTAACTACTTCCAAATTCTTTTTTCAGGTCACCCCGGGACTCCATTGTCGGCTATTGAGAGCGCAGGCCTGAATCCATTAGGCCGCCGCTCCGCGGGCCCTGCGGCCCTCTATGCGCCCGCCTCGGCGGGGCGCCGGCCCCTCCCGTCCCCTCCGCTCCCTCCCTCAGCTGCCTTTTTTGGACTCCGCGTTGGAGTCACAGGACGCCGCAGGTCCGCGCAGGGGTTATCTGGGTCTCACCCTGTGTCTGGAGGGACTGGCGGCGGCGCGGCCTTGTGTGATTTTTGTGGACGCTGTCCTAGCGTGCACGCCCTCATCTGAGGTCCTGCCCCAGCGCTTGCGGCTGGGCACCTGGACCTGATAGGCAGCTTTTGAGGGGGCTGCAGCCCCAACCTCAGGAAAGAGTGTGGGGAAACAGCCAGCAGCACACCTCCTCTGACTTCGCCAGCTTGCCAGCTCCTGCAGCCTGGATTTCTTCCTCTTCCCGGTGGGCCCACACCCCAAGCTTCCAGTAAGATCCTTTCTGGAGTTGAGGGAGCGAAAGGAGGCCATTCAGTTTCGGGGATAGCACAACAGGGAGCGCCAGCGGGGTCCTGTGCCCAACGTACACCCGTGTCACCATCAAAGACCTGCCTCCCCAACATGGGGACTCTTCCCAGCTCACCAGGAAAGGGGCCAGAGTCGCTGTGGCCCCAGGTGTGCCTTCCAGGCACCCGGGCTGGGGTGCCAGGGTACGGCTGGGGCGGGGTCAGTCAGCCCTTGCGGCCTCAAGCTCCCCCGCCGCAGGTGCCAGGAAGACAGAGCGCATGGCAATCCCCCGGGGAACTCAGCTCTGTGGCGGTGCCTGGGAATGTCGAGGTTCAGAGGGGCAGCACACCACAGCGAGTGCCCAGGGAAGGGGTGGTTGCTGTTAACCTATCTTTTCCCGACGCCTGAAGGTTCCCTTCGCCCCACTGCCAGCCTGTCCCTGCTGCTCTGGGATTACCGGGTCACTGAGTCCAGGGCGCACGTGGACGCCCAGCCACAGGCTGGCGGGGCTCTCTCCGTCCCGTCCGAGAATGGCCCAGGCCTTCCCGGGAGCCGAATTCCAGGGCAGAACGGTGGAGGAGCCCGCGGGCGCGCGGGAGTACCGGGCGGGGCCCGAGGGCGGAACGGTTGCGGACGGGGGCGGGTAGGTAGCGGAGGCGGCCGGACCAGCGCCCCCTTGCGCCACTGCCGCAACTCGCACGGCGCCGCCTCCGCGCCCCGGTCCCGCGGAGTCCTGCCCTGAAGCCGGGGACGCTGGAGTCCACTCGCCCCGACGCCAGGCCGGACGACGCCAGGGCTCCTGTAGGACACGAGTTCCCTGGGGTCTCCCACGCTCCCACCCCCGTCCTCCCTTCGTCCTCCCCAGCCGTCGCTAGCGCCCCAGTCTGCCGCTCCAACCAGCCGCTCCCCGCTCGCGGCGCGGCCCCGCGCGCTGTCCCGCAGCGCACTCTGGCGGGCATCCCGGGAGGTGCAGGCGCCTGTGGCTTGGGCGGCCGCGGAGGGCGGGACAGACTCCGGACCCGCGGGGGTGGGGGTGCCTGGGTGCGCGCTTGTCTGACCGCTTGATGCCCGAGGAGGGGGACAGGGAGGCCGTAGCCTAATGAGAGCCGGGCATCTCTTTGCCCTCCTGGCACGTCTTTGCCTCGGATGATTTCAGAAGTCTACTAACTGGGGCTACACCTCAGAACTCAGCCCCCTCCGATATGCCATCCACGCCACTGGAGAGAGACCTCTGTAAAATGCCAAACTGATCATGTCTCTTCCTTGATCAAAATCCGTCAGTGGGGCTCTTCTGCCTCCAGAAGAAAACCTCAAGTTCCTCATAGGCATATGAGCTCCCCTTGAGACGTAGTCCCCTAAGAGTCTTGCCTCCTTCTTCATGAATCCAGCACTCTCACCATAGCAGGGTCTTCCATTTCCTTAAGGCCCAGGCTCTTGTACCACTCCCTGCCTTTGCGTGCACCTGCAGTTCCTCTGCCTGGAAAACTCTCTCTCTCTCTCATCTCTATCTCTGACTCTCTCGGGAATCTTTAAGATTCTGGGTGAATGTCACTCCTTCATGAAAGTTTCTGACCCAGGCATGTCCACTGGGACCTCCCCCTTCAGCTGAGAGACCAGGCACCATGGCTCATGCCTGTAATCTTTGCACTTTGGGAGGCCAAGACAGGAGATTGCTTGAGGCCAGGAGTTCAAGACCAGCCTGGGAAACATAGCAAGACCCATCTCTATAAAAAATTTTTTAAAATTAGCTGGGCATGGTGGTGCACAGTTGTTACTCAAGAGGCTGAGGTGGGAGGATCACTTGAGCCTAGGAGTTTGAGGTTACAGTGAGCTATGATTGTGCCGCTGCACTCCAGCCTGGATGACAGAGCTAGACCCCATCTCTAAAAGAAAAAAGACCAAATGGGCCTAAGTGGCTATGTTTATATTACCTTCGTCCTCCCCTCCCCCTGACAACCAGTTGATTGAACCCGGTACAGCCACTGATCCACAGAGGCAAATCCCTGGTACAGCCTGAGCCTACCAGGGTCTCTCCTGAGCGCAGATGTGAGACCCAGGCGGAGAAGGTCTGCAATGGGCAGGGGGAGCTCACCGGCCTCACGGGGTAGGGCTGTGGTCAGCACAGGTGATGAGGGAGCAAAGAAACCGAGAGGAGAATGGAGCAGGCAGGTAGAGAGAGCAGCAGAGAAAAGGCTGTGGGACTCTAGAGAGAGAGGAGAGAAAGTGCCTGAGCCTGCCTCAGATGGCCTCCAGCCTCCCTGGCAGGAGAGCCTTGCCCCTTTCCACTGGCCTGCTTTTTCATAGGATTCTGTCCTCTGTCCCTGCCAGCTCTCTGACCCACGCCCCAAGCCCGTCCTGCCAAGCCCGGCCCTCCTTCTCTGCATGCCTTCCTGTCTAGGCGGCCCCGGGCCAGGCTGCAGGTGCGTCTCGTGGAGGCACATCTCACGGCTCGGGAAGACCGGGCATAACCGGAGCCAGCAGCAGGTGCGCCACCATGTGGCCATTGTGACAAGCACAGTCAACCATCCACTGGGTGCCAGCTCAGAGCGATGGGCTTATTGATTAATGTTTAAAATGCTGCAGGATTCGCACTCAGAGGATTTGTTCACGGGGTGAGAATTTGCTCACAGTTAATGGTTACTGGGTGGTATGTCGTGCCAAACACTGTTCTAAGCACTTTATTGCTGATCTTCACAGCCGTCCTTATGCCAAAGATGCTCTTACTGTCCTCACTCAACAGATGGGAAAACCCAGTCACAAAGAGTTTAAATAATATGCTTCAAGTCACAGCTAGGCAGTGACTGAGCCAGGGTGAGAACCTAAAGTCCAGATTCCTAACCATTATTTTACACTGATTCATAAAAGTTTTATATTGTCCCATTTCCAGTTCAAATAATCCAAATGTCCATAAAACCAACCAGCCAGCATGTATCAGACTCTTTTGTAAGCCTCTTTCAGCTCATCTGTTTACCCCACATGGCTGTGAGCCCATTGCAGGAAGGAACGCTGTCCTGTCTCACCTCTACCTTCCCAGGTCCTGACACAGAAGACACACTCAACATTTGATGTATCAAAAACCAGCACCTTCCAGACATAAGAAGCTGTAGAAATACCTGGCATGTTTCTGCTTATTTTCATTACTCCCATGGCAAATTCTGGCATATCTCTTCCAGAGACGACAACGAAAGGCTTTGAATTATTGCTCACACATCTTCACACAATGTACCCTGGGGCAAGTTTTAGGGAAAAAAAACTGAGGTTCCTCATGGACCACAAGTTTATCACAAACCAACAATTTGACGGCAAGGGTGCTAACAAAGCAAAGAAAATGCCAAGCTGTACAGCACAAAGTAGAAAGCTAAAATGACTTTATCCAGATTGCCTTTAGGCTAATATTCTGAATATGAATTAGATACACTAATTAGAAGGAATTTTTGAGGGGGAAGTGAGGCAGGGGCCATATTCCAGCTGCCTCTGAGCAATGCCATAGAGAGGTGGGGCTTTTGCACCAAGATGCTCCAGTGCGCGGTCTTCTGCTTCCTGAGTGTTGAGAGGCAATGTCATAGTTGGCAATATGACTTTCTGATTCCTGGACCACAGCCACAGCAGTGTGTTCTTGAAGTCAACAGTTCTGTGGGACGCCTCTTAGTTTCCTATCTCCCAGGTAGTGATGGAAGTGTAGCTCTCCTAGCAGGCGGCTTTGCAGTGTTCTGGGAGTCAGCAGCCCACACTGCTTCTCCAGTGCTTCCAACGGTTTTGTAATTGCCTGATTCCCTATATTAAATTCCTTTCTCCTTAAAACATCAGCATGGTTCCTGTTTCCTGTGCAGATCCCTGGTTGATATCATATTTGTTCCTTCCTTTGTTAATTTCCCAAATATTTCTTGAACACATGGCACGGGTCAAACAGTGCTTGGGGTGCTCAAGCCAGGACGGTGGTAAATAAACAGCCACAGCTTCGTGAAAATCTCCCAGGATTGTGTGGCCAGACCACACTGGGCACTATCTTTGGGTTGGGGGCTGTAGTGGGCACAGTTTGTTCTCTACCCAGATTCCCTCCCATCCCTCTTGCTGGATCTGTCTGGCCATCTGGCAGCACCTGCAACCTCCTTCGGAGTCCTGGAGCTACATCAGCTGCATGAGCAGGAGCTGGAAGTGCCTGGTAGTTTATGCCCCCACCCCAGCCCCTGAGCAGCCTATAGCCAATGATGTCTTGTGCAGGTGCACGAAAGCTCAGCTCCCTCAAGGAGAGACAAACTCTGGGGTGTAACTCACACTCTGGAGCCCTCTCTGGAATCAGGCCGAGGCTGAGACTTTGCCGGAAATCCCATCCTTGCTTGGCTTCTGCCCCTTGCTTGTCCTGCTTCCCCTCTTCCCTTCCTGGTTCTCCTGGGATCCCTTCCTTAACAAATCATTAGCATGCAAACCCTTGTCTTGGGGTCTGTTTTGGGGGAAGCTGACCTAAGACAGGCACCATAACGTGAAAGGAGCAGTGAGTGACTGAGCGTGCCCAGGCCACTGAGGACTTTGGTCATCAGGCTATGTGAGCTGACACCTGGAGAAAGGGGTTAGGCTTGGAAAGAGAAGACCAAGAGGATAATTGTCCATTGTTCCGCAACATCTGAACGTCCAGCCTGGGAGATGGCAGGTGAAACAGCGTGGGGTCCCTCCGGAAGCCAGAGCTGCTCTGCACTAGTTAATTTCATGTGTCAACTTGGCTGGGCTATCACCCCAGCTGTTTGGTCACACACTGTCCAGATGTTGCTGTGAGGGTATTTTTTAAATGTGATTAACGTTTAGCTCGGTCGACTTTGAGTGAAGCAGATTCTTCTCCATCATGTGGATGGGCCTCATCCAATCGAATGAAGGCCCTCAGAGAAAAGACGAGATCCCCAAAGAGGGAGAAGGTCTTCCCCCGGACTGCTTCTGGACTTAAGACTGCAAAGTCGACTCCCGTCGGAATTTCCATGGCCCCACACAATAGTGTGAGCCACTTCTGTGATGTAAATTTCTCCCCCCACATATGTACGTACACACACACACGCACACACACACACACACACACAGACTCTATTGGTTCTGTTTCTCTGGAGACTCCTGACTAACACGTGTTCTCCAGCAACCGAGAACTCACTACCAGGGCCAGGCTTTGGGTTGGTAGCAGCAGGCAGGGGCCAGCACAGGAGACAAGCTCGCCAGGGCAGTGTAGGCCTTGAGGCAGGGGTGGGGGAGAGTGGAGACCAACGCCTCAGGGACACACAGGTCGATAGCAGGAACCCATCCCAAAGAGTCACTGAGGACAGGTCTGCCACCCCAAGCCCCAGCCAAGCAGCAGAGCAGGGGCTGCAGGACAGTGGAGCAGGGTAGCCAACTCCAGAGCCTTTCCTGGTGTCACCAGGGAGGAGTGTGTTGATTGTCCTGGCGTTGCCAAGGGGTCATGGGGTGGGGTTTCCCAACAGCTCCTCTGGGTCCCCCGAGCCTGAGACCCATGTTCCCATATTTCCCTCTCATCTCCTTGTTATAAATACTGCTTAGTTCCCGTAGGGCTTATGTCAACTGACAATTTTTTGTTCCTGAGTTTTCCTATCTGTAAAATGGGCTAGTGGTAGTCCCCTCCTCCGGGGGGTTATTGAAAGGGTTAAATGGAATAATTGTTAGAAAGCACTGGGAATAACACGTGCACATAGGTGATCAATCCATGTTAGCCACCAGCTGCTACTATAATACATGCCCCCTACCAGCCTGCCCCAGGAAATGGGCTTCCTGTGCAGTAGTGAGCTCTCTGTTGCTGGAGGTATGTAAGCAGAGCCAAGAGGGTGGGTGAACCAGGCAGGAATGCCCTTAGGCTGCAGGTCCTCTGGAGCTCCGGGAACCATGTTCAAACCTGTGTGCTGGGCACCCGACCCCATGCGGCACCCTCCTCTGAGTCTAGCCTTCAGTGGGTGCTAGTCTCCATCTCATGCTTTCAAGCCTCAATTTCAGGCCTGTCTCTGCCAAGTCCCTATAACTTGACTGCCTCTTTATCCCTTTTGGTGAGTAAAACCACTCTCCCAGCTGAGGACACAGGATACCAGCCAAGGCTTGGATACCTCCCTCAAGCTTGAAACAAGGAGTTTTCAAGTTTCTGCTCTATCCTCAGAAGGAGCCTGGCAGGCACTCTCTCTCTCTCTGCAGACATCTCTGCCGACATCTCTGCCTGTCTTGGTGACTGCAACCCCCACACTGTGACAGGTCCGGCTCTGATAGCTTGTAGAGCAAGTGTGTTGAGCTGCGGTGGCCTCCTGAGCCAGGGCCACTATGGGCAGTTGTGCAGGTTGGGTACTGCATAACTCTGGAGGGGTACCATTCACATGTGCCCTGGTCCTCCCCCCAAAGGGTGTATATTGCAGAGGGAGAGGAGTTAAGGGGAGGGGGTGCGTATTAGAACCTTCAGGTGAAGAGGAACGCCATTTAAAAAAATCCAATGTTGGGATGTAATTTTCTTTTTTGAAAAATGAAATCCTGCAGTTTGTGCAACACAACTGCAGAAGGTAAAAAATGAACAAAATCTTTCCCTCTGATGGGGCTTACAGAGAAGATCTTGATTTTCAAGCGTGTGTGTAACAAAGGTGGCAGGGCAGGAGATGTTTGTGTCTGTTAAAAGACAATAAGAGAAAACAGTTGAGAAACCTGGTTGTGCCAAAGACTGGGTGAGCCTCCTGGCTGCCACCTTTGGGTGGGGGAGTGCACCGCACAGGGCACTGGACAAGCTTGGTGAGGGCCAAGGGGGTAAAAATGCAGGTGGCTGGCCACCCGGCAGCACTGTTGGGCCCACGGGTGGCTTTGGCTCCAGCAGTGTTCTGCAGCCACCTCAGAGAATAACAATATTGGTGACCACATCCTACGTAGAGAAGGGGAGGAAAACTAACAGTCAGGCTCTGTTTTGCTGTATTTGGTGACCAGGCTGAACATGCCGGCGGGACCACGTCAGTCATTGCGGGTCGTCTCTCTGTGCCTCGCACAGTCCCGGGCATGCAGTGGGCGCTCGGCGAAGGCGTGTCGAGCCAGCGGAGGTGTGCACGGCTTCGCCAGCTCAGCGCCCCCTCCCGCCCAGCTCCCGCTCCGCACGCTGGACAGAAGGCGGGCTCAGGCTGCCTTAGCAGAGCAGCCCAGACTGGGCGGCTTGAACAACAGAGATTCGTTTTTCGTAGTTCTCAAGGCGTGGGCAGAACTGGCTCCTTCTGAGGCCTCTCTCCTGGGCTCGCAGGTTGCCGTCTTCTCCCTGGGTCTTCCCGGGGTTTTGCCTCGGCGTGGGTCTGTGTCCTAATCTCCTCTCCTTCTAAGGACACCAGTCACATTTAAATTTAATTACTTCTTTATTTCCAAATGCAGTCACACTCTCAGGTACCAGGCGTTAGGGCTTCAGCATGTGAGTGGGGGGCACAGCTACCCTGAGAGACGGGCAACATCCAGCCCCATTTCCCAGCCTGTTGGTAACTCCAGCCTGGGGGTCTGGGGGCACAGGAATTGTCACAGTGCAAAGACTGTCTCCATCCATTTCCCCAAGTGTATATGGTCCAGGCTCACAGGCCTAAGCTGTCATTGGGTCACTGCACCAGGTCACCGGGTCACCGGGACTCCCTTGCCCTCTCCCTCCCAGGGCCCCCGGCCATCCTTCCTGGAACCCTGCTTTGGCCCCTCTCTCCCTAAGGGACCTGCTGTCATGTCCCGGCCCCCACACACCCCTGTCCCCGCCTCACACACACTTGGGAATCCGCCAGTGGCTCCTTTGGGCCATCAAGTCCTGCATCTGCCTTGGGAGCACAGACCGTTCCAGGTGGACGCCGGCCCTGCCCTCCGCGCGGCTGGGGAAGGCAGGTCCATCCTGCTGCGTCTCTCCTGCTCTGCCCCGCTCTGAGGCCAGCGGGTCAGGAGTCAGCCTCCTCTCGCTCCAAGCTGAGTGGGTCATAGGCCCCTCTCCCCAAAGGTCGGTTTCCATCTGTCCAAAGCCTTTGTTCTAGAGACAAGATGGCTCTGCACCAGGAGGGATTTGTGGTGTAAATCAGAGCCTCGTTCCCGGCAGCCTGTGCAGGTGGTGTCTGTGGGTGTTCTGTCTCAGCTAAATCGAAACCCAGCAACACCACCATTCCGTGCCCCAGAGGCGGCTGCCAGCCCTGCTACGCAGTTAGTCATCACCTTAGAGCACATGGAGCCACAGAAACCGTCGGGGGGAAGAAGGCCATGTGTGGCAGGAAATAAGTGGAAGACAGCCTCAATGTCCGGCAGTCACACACATCACTGTGTAAAGGTTGTGCTGCCACGGAAAAATCACCATGGTGCAGGTGAGAAAGACAGGTGTGTGGGTACACCGCATATACTGAGAACTACAAATACAGCCCTCACCAAAATGTTAGCAACGATTACCTCTGGGTGTTGGGCTTATAGCCGGTTTGAATTTTCTTCTTTGTGTTCATCCGTATGTGTGGGGGGATAGATGGTAACAAGGGCCAGCTTGGGTCCAAGTGGGATTTAAATAGTCTGGAC